>PVIC010004774.1:0-60927 GCA_004025085.1 Thryonomys swinderianus | reverse complement strand
CTCTCCCTCTCTCCCTCCCTCCCTCCCTCCCTCCCTCCCTCAATGGCACTCATTCTGCTGTCACAGTGTACACACCAGGCTCTGAAGACACCAGACATGACACATCTCTGTCCCAGAGGGTCTCGCAGTCTGATGGGGACACAGACGCCGAGGGACATAAATGACTCTATGCGTGGTGTGGCCCCTATTGCTGGCAGGAAGTAAAAGTGGCCAGAGACAGAAGAGAAGAGATTAATCCAGTCTGATATCATTCAAGAAGGCTCCTCAAAAAAGGGAACTCTGTCCTCTGTTGGGAAATGATGGATTTTGCCACCTGAAGAAACAAGGAGCCAGAGACACATGGGTGAGAAAGGGTGGCGCGGACAAGGCTGAAGCCCAGGAGGTGAAGGTTTTATCCCGGCGGGATCCCGGAGCTGGTTAACCCTGGGAGCAGACCTGTCCTTAGGAAGATGACTGGTGCCGCGGAGACAGCACTCGCAGTGAGAGGAGAGTCTCCTACTGGGGAGCTGTTGCAAAAGCACGGGCAAGATGTCCAGTGGCACAAAGGCAGAGGTGAGGTTTGGCAGATCAACAAAAGAATATATTGGATATGGGACCCAAAGGAGCATTAAAAAAGTAAGATTAAACTATCTCCCTTACTTCAGAGACTGAGTGATTAGGGTTATCATTAATGACAACAGAATATAAGACTGCGCCATGTCGGGGAGAGTGAGATGGTAATAAACAAGCTGCGATTCACCCAGATTCCAGGGTATCAAGGCGAGGACGTCCAGAAGTCGGCCGGAGACACAGGCCTGGGCAAGAAGCTGGCTCTAAAGCAAATGAAAAGGAAATGCCAAGGAGGCAATAGAAACACCAGTTTAGATGAATAGCTCACCGCGCACTCTGGAATCTCCTTAATTCCGCCAGTTCTGTCTCCTCTGCCAGAGATGCTTTTAGCACCATGAACTCATTTAGAAGACGATGATACGGAAGGCATCGGAGGAGGGAGTGAAAGTCAACCACGTTTCGCTTCTTTACCACCATACATTGCATGAATATTGTTTAAGTGTGATTCTTACTCATCTCTTTGTCGAAAAATAATCTTGTAATTTGTCACTCTCCCCCAGTCGGTACTCTCTCTTTCCCAACATGCTCTCCAGAGGTAAAACAACTCAAGGCTCTTCAGGAACTGTTATTCTTAAAAACTGACCCACCCTCCCCAGATGATGTCTGAGGAGTCGTGAGAACTCCTCAGGGTCTCAAAAGTACACCCATGTCCAGTTCTTTCTTTGACCAATCTGTCCTTTTTCTCCTCTGACTCACAACAAAAACCTACCATGAGTCTTACTGGGAAAATGGAGGGAAGTCAGTGAATTGACCATCGCTCTCTGTAAGGCCCGCTCCTTCCAGTACTAGCCATGCTCCTCGGTGTCCAGCTACTGCTCTCCGGGGGTTCCTCCTCCTGTTTTCTTCTCAGGGCCACAGATCCACCCGGTTCAGCCTCTTCCCATGTGTGTAACATCTGTTCCGAGCTCTTCCTTCTCCCGTTTCTGTTTATGGGCTACAAAACAGGACCCTAGGTGTTTCCAAACCTCTGAGAAATACTGGGAAGGGTATATTCGGATTTCACTAGGAGACACTCTCTTTGGGAATTATCCGTAGATGTCCCAGAGCGGGAGAACGAGCCATGCTTTGGTTGCTT
Source organism: Thryonomys swinderianus (assembly GCA_004025085.1). NCBI lineage: Eukaryota > Metazoa > Chordata > Mammalia > Rodentia > Thryonomyidae > Thryonomys > Thryonomys swinderianus. The sequence goes on along the minus strand of PVIC010004774.1, from coordinate 59,243 downwards.
CTCTTTCAAAGACTTGAATTTTCATCAGGCGTCTCTGTGTCAGCTTTTAATTTCCATAGACTCAGTGATTTCCCCAAAGACTTCTCAATTCACCGAGCAAATGGCCTCCTGGAAGGCCAGTCCTCCGGCCCTCTCAGGGATATCTGATCACATCTGGCTCAGGGCAAATACTTAGGCGATCCTGTGCAAATGCCACAGGTCCCAAGTAGGATACCAGGGGAGAGTTGATGTAACTCAAAACAGGTAATGGAAGGGGAGCGCGAAAATCAAACAGAACTAAATCTGTATCTAATTCTCTTTCCTGAGAAACTCAAAAACACTTCCCATTATTAAATTCGAATGGAAGTCTGATCAGTGTAAAGCAAGAACCACCAAGAGGTGGGGAGTTTCTGAACAAGTGCAGGGCTACAAAGGCTAACCTGCCAGAGGAAACCTCATTCTTCAAACCATTCTGCACCATTTAATTTTTAAAATACCAAGGATGCAGGTTTACTTACCTTAGCCTTTAGAGATAATAATAAAAACACAGCAGGACCACACATTCATTTGCTTTGGGTCTGCTGGCTTTATTATTTTTAATATTAATAAAAAGCAATGTATTATGAGTATGCTGATCGGATCACTGCTAACTGCATGGGTTTTTCAGTGGCTGTGAATCTGCGTAGAGTTTCTACAAGAATTGAAAAGACATAAAATCTCCCCTGACTAATTCTCTATATAGCCTAATATTACTAAAACCTGTTTCCTGAATTCAGAGCATTTTACTTTCTTTTCAGTGAAATGCTTCTTTTACAATTTCTAGTTACCCTACTTACACACTCATGTTAATGAAGAAACAAAGGGGAAAACGGAAGAGAAGGGAATAGAAAGGAAAAGCGATAAATCTGTTTTCAGCCTCCTCTTTGACCTAAGTGTAGAAAAGTCTGTACTGAGGTTAAGCGCCGGGAAATGCAATTTCAGCTTTTTTTATGCCACAACCATATATCTACCAATTCCGAGTCTCTGTGGAGACCAGAAACTTCTTCCCTTACAACAGTTCAGTTTGCAGCAATTATTCAGGAGACTAAAAAAATAAAATAGTCTGAGGTCTATTCTAATTGTTGTGACTCGCATGGACTTTGACAAATGGAATGGTTTGGTTTGACACTGAGTTATTTCTATCAAAAATCTTCAAGTAAAGTGTAATTACATTCTTCCTCTGCAATCAAGTCAGATTTCTGTGTCAGAATCAGAATTTATCTGTAGGACTGAATGAATAAAAAATTATGTGACGCAAGTTTTTCCTAACGAAGTAGGGTATTTCCACCAATGCAGTATTTATGACACAGACAGAAATTCTGAAGAAATAAATCAGTCCTAGAAGCTTAAATATCACATGGTTTCTCGTAAATATAAAGAATATATATAAATATAAATATAAATATAAATATAAATATAAAAATATATATATATAAAAATATATATATAAATATATATAAAAATATAAATATAAATATAAATATATATAAATAAATAATATATAAATATATAAATATATGATAATAATATATATTATTATAATATATATATTATATATATATTATATATTATATATATTATATAATATATAATAATAAATATATAAATATATAAATATATATATAATATATAATAATATATATAAATAAATAAATATAAATATATAAATATATATAAATATAAATATATATAAATATAAATATAAATATATATAAATATATATATATATAAAATTATATATAAATATATAAATATATATATAAATATATATAAATATATATATATAAATATAAAAAATATAAAGAATAAAATAAAATAAAAATGGGAAAAAGGGGACTAGAGCTTTTGCCAAAGGAAAAGGGGGCCAGGAGATGTAGGGAGGAGAAAGGATGGGAGGGGGAGGGGTGGACAAAGAATCGAGAAGTGTTATGAGTGTGTACTCACTCCTCACAAGTGTTATAATCATCATTCACTGTAAACGTGACTAATAAAAACATAAAAAAGGAAAACATCAATGAGTTGAGCTTGTATGTGAGATAAGAACTAGACTCGGTTTGAAAGTGTAACCCACGGACCGCCAACTTTTCTGACCAGTCGCTCATTGTTTCTTTCCCTGAAATCAACCTTTGAAAATAAACACGAGATGCCCTTTTGGGGGCGCTGTGCTCGCGTGTCCTGGCTGAACTGGGCGCGTGTCGCACATGACAAGCTTCTCCTCTAGACCGGGAAGGCTCTGAGCCAAGGGCTGTGTCTCCTCGGGGGCTGGTGTGAAGTCAGAACAGGAGGAACGCAGACACTGTGAAGAAAGAAAGGGTGGGACCGATTCTACCCTGAAAGCTGCTGGACTTCCCTAAATTCGGAAAAGTCGACACATCAGACTCTCAGGATGAGAAGGACGCTATTCTCCAAGGAGTCCCCAGCACATCTCTGGGAATGTGAGATGAAGGCTCCAGACCGTGTTTTTCCGTGGAGTGACGGGGCCCTGCGGTCAGCGCCCGGTGCGGCCCTGACACGAACGTCAGCGCCCATTCAGAAATGAAAGACAGCGCCCGGGAAGGAGCACTTTTCGCTGTTCACATTCCAAACAACCCTAATCTCCTCCGTTATGAATTCCGCTAAAAGCATCAAGACTCCTTGATTCAAGTTTCATACTTGTTAAGATAACTGCCTTTATCATTTGCTGAATGAGTGGGTTTCTTTGAAATGTGGGTGTAGTGAAGAATTTGACTTAATATTTGTTTAAATAATAGAATACGTTTTACATTAACTATCAGATATTTTGTGCCTCATTTGCTCTTGCAGTTTTTCACACCAGAGAAACTATTCAATATTTACATGTGTATCCTATTTATTTTGCTTAATACAAAGTCCAAAAGGGTAGGAAAAGTAGAAAGAGAGAGTGAGGGAAAGGAAAGAAGAGACAGAAAAATATGAGAAAAGAATGGGTTAAAAATGAGAATTAACTCATGTCATATACTCGTGCAAATTCCTAATGTTGAGTGTGATTGTGATGTGTATATAAAATGTACTAATAAAGAATTCAATTAAAAACATATCTGATAATTCTGAAAAAAGAAAAGGAAAAGATGAAAACAGTTTTTGTAAATAGGGAGGAGTAGAAGGGATGGCAGGGAAATGGAGAAAAATAGGAACCAGGATATATATCGTACACGTACAAACTCCACTGATGAACATGATCATAATGTACACCTAAATGTACCAATTAACTTCATGATAAAAACAGAATATAGTTTGTATACCAGTGGCCTTGGAAGATGAGTTAAATGGGTGGATTAGCAGCGAAACATGCCAACAATGAAACACTCATTTCCAAAAGGTTGAAGACACACACTTTATCATACATTACGTTGTATGTTCTTATAGGAAATACAGTATCGATACCAGTCTAAATCAGTGGGTCTTTGCCAAATTTTTTTTTCCTGATTGATACTAAACATAGTCTCAGAAATCCCTGGGATTAGGAAACACTTTCAAGCAGATAGATAAGCTTGTTTTAATTGTCTCCTTGACATGGGAGGTTAACCCTGGAGTCACAAGAAAGGATGCAAATGAAAGATTTTTGGGAAAAAAAGCAACATTAGCTCAGAATGGGGGAGGAGTGAGTGAGACTTGGAAGAAAATCAAACTGGTGAGGAAGCCATCCGTTTGAAAGTGGTCCAAGTCTTTATGCTCCAGCTTCTACCCGTGTTAGGATTTTATCTCCTCACTTTCCCACACACGAGGATGCCCAGCTTTTTTAAGGACACAAAAAGCTCTTTCTCTTTACTCTTTTTGATATAACTTATTGTAGCACTAATGATCCAGGGAACACTTAAGAAAAATCTCAAGCACTACAAACACAGACAATGCAGAAAGAGCGTTTAAATGTATGTTCTGAGACTTGCAATTTAACATCACCCCTATTAGGTGCCAAAAAGTCATTATCTGGGGACCGGAGATTTAGCTCAGTGGTTCCGGCGCCTGCTTCGCAAGCACAAGGTCCTGAGTTCGATCCCGGTAACCACATACAATGCTGGGCGTGGTGACTCACTCCCACCAGCCATCAATACCACATACCACAGTGCCGGGCATGGTGGCTCACGCCTGTCATCCCAGCACTCGGGAGGCAGAGGCAGGAGGATTGCTGAGTTCCAGGCTTGCCAGGGCTACATAGTGAGCTCAGGGCCAGCCTGAACTGCAAAGCGAGACCCTGTCTCAAAAAAAAAAAATTACTTCTGCTATTAGCAAAATACTGAGTTTCTCAAAGGGGAGAAATATTTTACCTGAGACTATTACCACCCTAAAATTTCCTGTGGGGGAAAAGTGCCAGGTATAAGAAAACTAATTATTTTGACGTTTTTCTCTGCAGGGGTCTTCTGTACTCATAATGGGAGTACTATGGATTATGATGTGAGAACACTTTTTTAAAATTTGAGTTTATTGATACAGTTTATGTATACATTATTTTCACATTCATCATTGAGAATTTGTACCCGCACATGATATATCTTGATTCTTATATTTTTCCCTTCTCCCACACTTCATCCAGCCACTCCCTCATAGACATAAGCTTTGTTTTCATTTTTTCCTTTTACTTAAAATTTTTCATTTCCTTTCGAAGACATTTTCTATGTATGAAACGTGAATATACACATTTGGAATTAGGAGGCAATGTTGAAAGACTGGGAACATTCAGCGGAACACAGACCTCTGTCCTCTGGGAATATTTAAAACTGAGGTGCAATTGACCCTAGAATATTCTTGAGAACACATACTAGATGCTATGCTTACCTCACAAGTTTGCATTTTCTGTAGCTGAAATTTATTTCTATATCTTTTTAGCCTAAACAGAAGTTTAAAAAATGCATGGCTTTTGAAGTCCTTCTGGAGCCTGTTTCATGTGGAGAAAACTCTAAACCTTTAATCTAGAAGCCTATCTGCCATAGATTGAAAGGTCACAGGATAGGTGAGCTTGATTTAATTATAAGATTACACAATGGAAAAGAGATTCCTTTTAAGAGACTGTGTGTGTGTGTGTGTGTGTCTGTGTATGTGTGTGAACACAGAATAAAATGATTTGCTAATAAATTAGTAATATAATACATTATATTTAATGATCTAAGCAAATGGCAAAGCAGTGTCCTCACTAGAAAAAAAAAAAAAAAAAAAAACTAAAAATTCAGTGGCCCAGAGAAATGACCTTTTCCAGCACGGCACGTCTCCGAGGGGCATCGTTCTCAGTGGTATGCTTACTGCATGCAAACATTTTCAAAGGAATAACTATTCCGCCACTTCACTAAGTTGAAGATTTTACTTAAATTTTGGCTCATGGCATCTTTTCCCCTGGGCCGGAAAATTCATCAGCTAAAACCCACAGAGACTGTGAGCTTCGGAGCAGGCGCTCAGCTCTGAAATCGTTCTGCTGACTCAAAGGGTGCTCCGGAGAGAACCGGTCAAGTTGCGTCTGGCTCAGCTCAGTGACAGACGCCGAGAGGCTGAGGAACGAGGCACCGAGCCGCGTCCGCCGCCCAGACCGCTGCTGCTGGGGCGCGGGCGGCGCGGAAGACACACAGGCCGCCGAGAACGCTGTCTCTGCGCCACAGGAAGGCAGTGAAGACAAAAGCCAGACTCAGAGACTGTTTGTGGGCATTCTGCCCGTGGGTTTTAGCGGGAGAGATGATGGGCAACCATGTAATCTCACCATGCATTTATAAACCGGCATAGAACAGGCATCGTGACCCAAGAACAAAAGCTATACAGGTAAATTCCTTCGGATCCACCTTTGAAGAATAATACAAGTGATACACACCATTATTTAAACTACATGGCACTGTAGAACCACACATGCCAACAAGCATTGTGTTCAAAAGAATCATTTCAAGGCATAATGACAGGAGGGCAAGCCCATGTGATGAATGTGAACATTACATATATCTAAATTGTAGCAATAAACTTAATTAAAAAATAAAAGGAGAGCAGGAAAATTAAATAAGAGCAGTATTTTTTTTCCAGGCTCAAACTTAATGTCAGATAAATTAGCTAATCAATTAACTTACTTAAAGCTAACAAAATTAAACAAATGAAATGGTTTCCTGTATTGAGTTGATGGAACATTAGGAGAAATAATCCAATATTTTTAAAAAGATAGCTTCACAGATCTCTTCATTTATCAAAAGAAGAAACTAAAATAGATGAGATATAAGATTTCTAGAATGTTCTTTTTCTACAGAAGTGAAATAAATATCTTAGTGAAAGATAAAGAGATTATACTACCCCTAATTATATTTACGGACCCATAAAAGAGAATCTAACATCAAGGCAGATGGTTCAGATACATAATTTCAATTTTTAAAATGCATAATTAATACATTTGTTTATGCAAAACAATCAAAAATCAGAAAACAAATAACAGGGATCTGTAGACCATGTAAGTGACAGCAATCAGCTTTCTATTCATTTTAATACCTACAGATTTTTGTACTAGTCTATTAATTATATCTTTAGTGAGCAACAATTATACTGCTGATAATGATAATAACAGACACAAATCACTCGGGATCTATTTTGTGTGTCAAATCTGAGATGTTTATCTTATTTAATCTTCATGTTATTAGTATAGACACGTGCTTTATCTGCTTTATGAAACCAAAAATGTAAACTCAAGACGGGTAAAGTAACCTCCTCAAGGTCTCTTTTGCTCAGTGACAACTTCAGAAATTCACTTCGGGTTGGACTGAAATCAAGGGGCTGCTCTTTCCACAATTCCATGAGCCGAAATAAGCCATTTCCTACTTTAAGTTGTTTTGTTCTGGGATTTGGTTCCAGGAAGGAAAAGGCAACTAACACAGCGATGTGGCCCCTGAAGGGGAATCTGGGATCCCAGGGCTCTTGTCTGGTTTGACGTCCTGGCTAGAGCAAGGTTCACAGCGTTTCTTGGCCATGTGTTTCTGGTACGAGACACAGGCCCAGAAGAAGAGTTTCCAGCCTTCACAGGCTGAGCCTCAGGAACTACGTGTCCAAGTAAACCATGTTTCCTTTCATAAGCTGCTTCTCTCAGGTACCCTGGCACCGTGAGAAAAGGCTAACTCCTGGGACCATAGAGTATTTATCATTTTTGTGACTGGCTTAGTCCTTTTTAACTCTGACATACACTTTCAGCTGAGTGTGGTTCCCTGCAGAGTCCCTTTGAAGATAATCGGTAGCCAGTAAGTTTTAGGGAATTTGCTGAGTTTGTAAGAAAAAATGGGCTGAAAAGGATTGTTGGATCTGGTCCCTGAATTGTAATTATTATCTCTTATTCTGCTTTCTCTTATTTCTGCTGTCTTTTTTCCGTTGCTTCTTCCTTACTTGTCAGAAAAATGTTAAAACCTTTTTAAGTCAAAGATCTCAGCCTAAATTTGCAAGGTGCTGTGTTCGTTGGGTTATTACGAAAGAAGAAAGATACCTTGTGCTCTCTTATGAGCAAAGCAGTGATGTTTTAGGTAAGTCAGCTTGCAAGCTCCTCCTTAGATAGGCAGTATTTCTTTTATTAATCAGCTTTTTTGATTAATTATTTCCGCTTTCTTATCCTCAATTTATTTTTTGTACAGGGAACACTTTGCCAAGTTATGCAGATTGCAGCCAGCTGACCTTGATAAATGGCCTGTGTTGGTGTAATTCAGATTAGTCCAGTAATTGTTCCGAACAGAGGCCAGAAACCCTCTCTGCAGTATAAGCTACTCACTTTCAGGATTTCAGGATCTATGAGTAAGAAATGGCGAGACTGAAGCTGCTCTGTCCCCGCTGCTCCAAGCTTCCCCGTCGGGCTGTCTGTCTGTGCACAGCTGCGGGAAGCCACGGGCCACAAGCTGGCTGAGAGCTGGGGGTTAATGCTCTACATTTTCCGGGGAGCTGAAGCCGAGCAAGCCTGGGTAACCTTTAGAGCAAAGTCAGGAGCAAAGCCAAATCCAGAAGTCATGAAAGTGGCCCTTCGGCCTTTAGACGTGACAAACGACCAGCTGTGGGTCTGCTCGGAACAGCTGACGCGCCGAATAGTTTGAAGAAAGTGGGTGGCTGATTTGTGGCTCACAACATCCTTTGGGTTTATTTTATGACACAGAACTCTTCCTTTTGTGTCCCTTGAAATATCTTGGACGTCTTGCTCAGAGTCGGTACAGGCAAGGACGAAGGACTCCAGGGTGTGACCTCTCCCCTTCACGCTCCCCCAGCCCGCGCTGGGCTTAGCTGCGTGTGAACAGCGCCCGGAGGAGGGCACTCAGAGGGGACTCGGAGGGGACTCGGAGGGGACTCGGAGGGGACTCGGAGGGGACTCAGAGGGCACTCAGAGGGCACTCAGAGAGGACTCAGAGGGCACTCAGAGGGGACTCAGAGGGCACTCAGAGGGGACTCAGAGGGGACTCGGAGGGGACTCGGAGGGGACTCGGAGGGGACTCGGAGGGGACTCGGAGGGCACTCAGAGAGGACTCAGAGGGCACTCAGAGGGCACTCAGAGGGCACTCAGAGGGGACTCAGAGGGCACTCAGAGGGGACTCAGGGGACTCAGAGGGGACTCAGAGGGGACTCAGAGGGCACTCAGAGGGGACTCAGGGGACTCAGAGGGCACTCAGAGGGCACTCAGAGGGGACTCAGGCGTCCTCCGGAGACTCAGCGCTTCGCGGTGTCCTCCTTCCCCAGCTGTTTCCTCCACATCCTTCCGCTCACAGCGGTGGGTTCTCTCCTCCTCCAGGCTCCGTGCAGGGGACCCCAACTCCTGTCCCGCTCTCTCCGCAGCCCGGCACCCCCTCCCCTGCCTGCACCCCTGCCGCGCGGTAGGTCTGCGAAGGGCCCAGGCGCAGTGCCGCCCCCGGCCAGAAGGCGGAGCAGAGCCAGCCTCGCCCCTGCCCTGCGGCAGAAGCTGCGCTTCCTGTCACGCGAGAACGTGCTCACACGGTCACCGGTTCAAACGTGCCCAGGGCCTACGGACGTCCAGGACCCGGGTCGGTTCTTCTTCCTCCTCCGCAAACGCCAGCCCCGAGCCCTTCTCCGAGGCAGGTACCGGCCGGCCCTTCACACCCCGGGGCCGTGCAGTGCACAGCTAAGAGCGGTGCTTTTGCTACGCGCTCCCGAGCCGCGGCCCAGGTCTCACGCACCGGGAGCGGAGCAGGAGCTCAGCGGCTGGAGGCCGCGGGCAGGACGGGGAGCCCCCGGCTGCGGTGAGGGCTGCGCGGCGCTGGAGCCGCCGGCCCCCCGAAGAGGGAGCTCCGCAGGATGCCGTGGTCCTCACCGGGGCTGGCAGGTTCGGTGGCAAAAACGTGATGTACAGGGGCCCGAGGGTTAGCTCAGTGGTTCCGGCGCCTGCCTCGCAAGCGTAAGGACCTGAGTTCGATCCCCGGTTACCACATATAATGCTGGGCGTGGTGGCTCACGCCTGTCATCCCAGCACTCGGGAGGCAGAGACGGGAGGATTGCTGAGTTCGAGGCTTGTCTGGGCCCCATAGTGAGCTCAGGGCCAGCCTGAACTACAAAGCGAGACCCTGTCAAAAAGCAAAAAAAAAAACAAAAACAAAAACAAAAAAAACACGTGATGCACATTTACTTTGATTGGTTTTCCTCAAATTATAAAGTTTAACCTCCTTTGAGAGGTTTAATAGCCATTTATATGTATCAAGTTTCTGTTCGTGTCCTTCACATTTTACCTGGATACATGTGCTTCATCTTGTTATATTTATTCTTTTTTTTTTTTTTTGAGATAGGGTCTTACTTTGTAGTTCAGGCTGGCCCTGAACTCATGTAGCCCAGGCAAGCCTTGAACTCAGCAATCCTCCTGCCTCTGCCTCCCGAGTGCTGGGATGACAGGCGTGAGCCACCACGCCCGGCGTTATATTTATTTTTTTGGCATAAAGAACTAGGATATGGTTCAACTTTCTATTTTCCCCAGATATCTAGCCAATTCTCTCCATACTTATTCCATAGTATCTTTCCCCTGCTGGTATGAAATACCACCTTGAATTTACATTAAATTATGTCTACATGAACTTCAGATGGATTCTCAATCTCTACCCTAATCCAATGAACTTCTGCTTATTTCTTCTTAATACAAGAACTATTTTAGTTGTGGCTTCATGATATAGTTTAATGTCTGGCAATGCATCTCAGACTTTTCATTGCTAATTTGGTGTAGGTAGTTTTTCATCTTAAATGTGAAATTATCAGGTTCAAAAAAGTATCGATTTGGGTATATACATATAATCTGTATAATAGGGCTATGATTATAGACATGACATATATAGTGTGTGTCCAACAAAATACATACATAGATGATTGGCTTCAAGAAAATTAAAATAGCAACTCTTCTATTTTGAAATAAAGATTTTTTTAATATTTGCTGTTGTTTATATGTCTCAGCAGAATTTTTAATGGGCCTTTTCACATAAGACCAACATATTTTGCTAACTTTATGCAAGCTAGTATATCCTTTTGCTATTGCTTATAAGCAGGATAACTTCTATCATATTTATAATTAGGTACTTATTGTAGAAAAGCTATTTTGATTTGTATATTTTAATGTTATAGCCACAGTCTTTCAGAAACCTAATTGTTTTTCACAGTGTTCGTTCTGACCTTTTTGTCTTAATACTGAAGCATGTAAGCTGCAAACATCAGAATTTTGCATTGTGCTCTATTCTACGGCTAACTACTAATAGAGCAACGTTTGACATTGGTGAACAAAATGGCCGATGGTGGAAACTACTGCAATTATGACCATTTGATTTCCTTTTCGAGTGACAGACACCTTGCTAGAGCTTGGAAAACTAAGAAGGGCATTTCCCAAGATTCTTTGGAACTTGGGTTCTATTTGTCATGTCATTTACACCACACGAGGGTCCCATCATGAGATTTAGAGGGTGGGGGTCAAGCAAACTGGGGCTTTGTGTCTGTTCTGCTGACTCTGCAAACCAGGAACATGGATCCTCGAGCAGAAATCCCAGGAGCTGGTGCACACTGCCGTATTTTCTGAGAGACGGTGGGTAGACTATTCATCCTCCTAGGGCATGGGCATAGCAGAGGCAGTAGATCTGCTGCACACAGGTTCTGGGGAGCATACTTGGAGGCTGTGCCAGCATTTCCAACCATTTTGCAGTCAGCTGGGCCACAGAAGTGTTTGCACCTATGCTACCTGGGAGGGTTTCAGTGATCTGCAACCTCACTACCTCACCGATAGACACTTAATCCTACTTTAAGGGGCCTGTGTGACAATCCTGATATGTCTGTGGTGTCTGCTTTGAAAATGCTTATGTACATGTGTATACAAATGTATTTGCTTATGCTTTTAAAGTACCATTAAATCATTCCTTTAATTTTCTTATCAGTGAATATTTGCCTTTCTTAATGCTAATTATGACTTTTTTTGGTTCTCCTTAGTTTCCTGCTGACAACAAATTTACAACAGAAATCCAATATTTTAAAGATGTTTTACATGCTGTTTTAAATCCAGCATCTGCTATCATGTGTGTGTGTGTCCTTAATGGAAGGATTCATATCTTATTTCAATTAAGGTAGACCATTCTAGATTTGACCTAGAGTTTTATGATATGATATATCACTGATACCTTTCAACTTTAATTTATCTTTAAATTTTCACCAGAATGAAATTAATAAATTTATTTCAAAATAAAAGCCTAAACAGGACAGAGCTAAAATAAGTCTGCTACAAATCTTTAGAAGTCATTTTGTATATTACTATGGATTTAATAATTACAGATTTTTAGGTAATGATCTTAATCAGATCCAACTTCTTCAAATTACACTTACATTTGTTACTTTAATTGTTAATGAAGACTCTGTGTTAAACTTCACAAATAATCAACTGCCTAGAGGATATAAATTTATTATTAAGAATAATTCTTTTTGGGCCGGAGGGTTAGCTCAGTGGTTCCGGCGCCTGCCTCGTAAGCGTAAGGACCTGAGTTCGATCCCCGGTTACCACATATAATGCTGGGCGTGGTGGCTCACGCCTGTAATCCCAGCACTCGGGAGGCAGAGACAGGAGGATTGCTGAGTTCGCGGCGGCTTGCCTGGGCACCATAGTGAGCCTCAGGGCCAGCCTGAACTACAAAGCAAGACCCTGTCTCCAAAAAGCAAAAAACAAAAAAAAAGAATAATTCTTTTATGTCAGGTGTGGTGGCTCATGCCTGTCATCCCAGCACTCGGGAGGCAGAGGCAGGAGGGTTGCTGAGTTCGAGGCCTGCCTGGGCACCATAGTGAGCTCAGAGCCAGCCTGAACTACAGAGCGAGACCCTGTCTCAAAAAAAAAAAAATCTTTTATGAATGTTTGAAAACACTTTTTTTCTAAAAATACTTTGAAAATGAGATCCTGAAATTTTCATTTCTAATAAAAAGCCTCCACCATCCCCAGAGGTCAGAGTCAGCGGTGCTTCTCTTCTACACGCATGCAGGCAGCGTTTCTCACCCCGGCCATTCACTGCTCTTGCCTTTCTTGGGCACTTCTTAAAGGGGAGCGATGTCATTGGGCTGCATTTATTCTCACGAGCGCCTGAACTACATGTTTTTGCCCAAAGTATCCCATACTTCTGACTTCAATTAATGTCAAACACTTGGACCCCCCCCCCAAACACACACACACAGTGAGAGAGAAGGCTTTGGAGGTAATCTAACCCAATCTCTTTTGGGCACAAAAATGCACCCACAGTTATTTTAATGTCTATTTTATGACAAAAAGGCACGAGAAAGAAACGTACTACGTGACTCACCGAGACGCCTGCTGGAGGGAAGGTATGCGCCTGTTAGCGTGGGCTGCACGTTGTAGCACCAGCTGTCCAGGGGCCCTTGCAAACCTGGGCATCCGCATTGCAACCAGAAGGCACATTATTTTCCTCCCTAGACAGCTGTATCTCTTGAGCCTTGGTCTCCGAAGGAGCCAGGGAGGGCTCCCCGGAAGCAGGACGATCCTTTCCTCTCCATGGATCGCCCTCAAGCAGCTAGCCCGCCCCCATCTTTCCTGCCCTTGCCCTTTCTTTAGTTTTATTTCCCTCCCTCTCTCCTGCCTTCCCTTTCTTTCCCCTCCCTCCCTCTCTCCTGCCTTCCCTTTCTTTCCCCTCCCTCCCTCTCTCCTGCCTTCCCTTTCTTTCCCCTCCCTCCCTCTCTCCTGCCTTCCCTTTCTTTCCCCTCCCTCCCTCCCTCCTCTCACCCTCCTTCTGTCCCTCAGGGCAGCGAGGCTAGTTCTGACCCCAGTGACGCTGCCCGGCCCCGCGGCGCTCTGAAGGTGCCCCTCCCAAGTCACACGCTGAAATTTATCCATTAGTGTGACAGTATTAGAAGGCAGAGGCTTTGCGAAGTGATGAAATCATAAGGGTGAAGCCTTATGATGAATTAGTGCCTTATAAAGAGGGGTCGCTTTTCTGTCGCTGCCAGAAGGTGAGGCCTGACGGGGATCCCCTCGCGGAGAACGGAGCCACAGGCCTTGCCTTGGGAGCTCAGCTCGGCCTTCCGCAGACGCGGAACCTCCCAGCGCCTCACTCGGGCTCTCGGTCTGTGAACTGTGAGAAATAAACTTCTGTTCTTATAATTTAGCCAGGCTGAGGTGTGTTTTGTTACAGTAACACCAACTGACATGACTTTCTGCAAGGTTTTAGAGTTACAGAGGAGAAGAGAAGGTATAAAAAACATTGGGCTTCAAATAACATTTCAAAATATCCACTTCCTGTCTATTTGACTTCACGGTACTACCCTCATAGGTAGCTTCAAATACAATGTTATATATTTTTAGGAATTTCTCTAGCAATTTGATGGCGTTTACGCAAATCATTTTGAACAAGTAATCTTAGACATAGAAGATAGCACAGTACTTACTGTAGAACTGATACTATATTTTACATAGATAGGTCCATTTGAGTGAAAAAAGGCTAAGGTTTTAAAAAGCCTTGAAAATGCAACCCTAGGCATTCTTCCAATGCTTAATAGACTGTTCTGAAACATAAAACCAGGGGTCCAGAAATTATTTGTTTCTGGTTTCCCATAAGGTTTCATTAATCATTCCAGATCACTAAAATTCAATAAAATGCCATAAAAGTTTGCTTTCCATTTTCCTGCAAATCTAATGCTGACAGTTCCATAGCCGAAAGATCACAAAGTCCAACAGACAAGAAATACTCTAGAATACAAGTTAGTAGTTCACAGCAAATATGAAATATATGTATGGATGGACCTATGTAAGAAATAGGTACAGAATGCTGGCTTTGCTGGCATGAAAACTTTTATTCTTCACCATCAAATCCTTTATCATTCCTTCATTCTCTATTTTAAAAACCATTATAGCCAGGTGTGGTGGCTCACTCCTGTCATCCCAGCACTCGGGAGGCAGAGACAGGAGGATTGCTGTGTTCGAGACTTGAGCTCAGGGCCAGCCTGAACTACAAAGTGAATCCTGTCTCAAAAAAAAATTTTTTTAAAGCCATTATAAATAAAAACTTGATGAATTACTGACTTCATTTTATAGACTATCACAAGATTTGCAGAAGGTAATCAATTATCATATCACTCAGTTAATAAAATGGAAGAACCAAGATTTATGTTCTAGCAAGTCTGACCCTAGAAACTGTCCTCTGTAACACCATGAGACATAGCTTTTGCTGGAAGCACTCAGAATACGGGACCAGAGTTATAACTAACAGCACTTAATAAATTAAAAGTTAAACATGTTAATTTCCACATCCTAAATATGCTTTATGTGTAGAATACATATCTTTTCTACAAACTAGCCTTTACAATCAATCCCAGATATTTTCCTTTTTAAGCCACAGTGTATATAGAATTAATAGTGAAATGGTTTATGATCCTTGGTATATTAAATAACATCTATTCTGCTTGAATGTCATGATAGTTGCATAACACAGATTTAATTTAATCCAGTGAAATCTGCTTAATTCTCTTGAGTGTTGCTGTGTACACTCACAAACTTACGTTTTTAACCTAAAATCAAAATTACTTTGCCAAGCCGGGCGTGGTGGCTCACCCCTGTAATCCCAGCACTCGGGAGGCAGAGGCAGGAGGATTGCTGAGTTCGAGGCTTGCCTGGGCTACATAGTGAGCTCAGGGCCAGTCTGAACTACAAAGCGAGACCCTGTCTCAAAAAAAAAAAAATTACTTTGCCAAGTACTTTTTGTATTTTCTATATTTTGTTGAATATCAAGATTTTTTAAAATATGTGGAAGTCTGAACTATATTGTTACCATCATTAAACAAATTCTAATTCCACTGATAAGAAATTTAAAATCCAAGACCTTTTCCTCTACTCCAGGCTGTGCCACAAGTTAACTACATGGACCTGAAAATATCCCTGAAGTTGTAGGCACATGTGCTTGTTTCTCTGTAAAGCAGATACAAATTCTTAACTGGTTGAACTGCTAGGACAGTTGATAAGATAAAGAAAGTGTTGGTGAGACAGAAATTTCAAACTACTATTTAAACCAGAATATTGTAAAAAATAAACAATTTTTGTTCAAAGCCCTAGTTCAGTGAGACTTGGTTAATTTGCTAACTCTGTTTCCACTTTTATGAGCATGTCAGATTCATGCTTAATGGTACCAAGAGCCCCGCATTCCTGACCCCATCAAGCTGACACCCCTCTGGGGTTCAAACTCCTCTGCACCTGCCTTCAGGCTCCGTGGCCAATGTCTGTCACCTGAGCCACTCATCACAGGCTCGGCTACTTTTCTGAAGCTTGCTCATGGTGCCCCTGCGTTCTGACTGTCCTTTCTGCTTAGTGGATTCTCTGCCAGTCTCCAAAATCCAAAATATTTATGGCTTTCCCTGGAGACCTGCAGAAGTTAGATAGGATATATATATATTTTACTGATGCCATTTATATTGTCTGTGTTTTATGTTGTTGTTGATTACATTTTTGTCTTGCTTTCTTCATGACATTATAAACTCTTTATGTTGAAAGCCCATTCGCTGTACTTTTTTTTTTTCTTCTTTTTTGAGACAGGGTCTCGCTTTGTAGTTGAGGCTGGCTCTGAGCTCACTATGTAGCCCAGGCAAGCCTCGAACTCAGCAATCCTCCTGCCTCTGCCTCCCGAGTGCCGGGAGATAGGTGTGAGCCACCACGCCCGGCACTGTGTTGTGTGGTACTGATGGCTGGTGGTTACCAGCTGCTGCCCAGTATTGTATGTGGTCACCAGGGATCGAACCAGGGACTTCGCACTTACGAGGCAGGCACTGGAATCACTGAGTTCAATCTCCGGCCCTTCACCACGTGTTTTTCAGAAGGTTTTTATAGGGTTGGCTATAAGATTGCTCAGAGCAGTGCAGGAGGCAGTCCTAGCACAGACCTTCAGTAAATACCTGCAAAGTTCATGCTTAGTGAACCGAGGGAGTGACTCAGAGAACAAATTATCAGAAGTCAAGGCAGTTTTCTGAAGATGCCCCTTTTACTAAGAATCCTAGAAAGAAATAAGAATCAGCTACCTGAGACAGGCACCAGGCCAAACCTTCAGCTTCCTGAGCTGATTGAATCGAAGGGGCTCTGGGCCCCACTGAGACCCGGAGCAACAGGACGCTTTTTCAAGGGCCTCGCTGACAGCCACGTGCTCCTACTTCTTGGTTTAATCTCTTTTCCACGATGTCACACAGCACAACGTTCATTCCAGTTGATAATACGCGTGGTGTAGGCTGTTTCCCTAAAGTCAATGAATTCATTCCCTTAATTGCATTATCAAACACTTGACTTGAAATAAAACACCCTAACTTGCATATCAGCATTTGCACAGTAGATGCAATTTTATATTTTAATTACTTGTTTGACAGTCTGGCCTGCGTAGAAACTGGAACAAGGAAGAGCATAACTTAATTAGTTACCAAAAAAAAAAAAAAACCCTCCATCATCAAAGGAGCAAGGGAGAGACAGACGCTATTCTACACCAAACGCACCCTACGCGCCGCCACCCACGAATCTACCTCACGGTCTTTCAGACCCTAATGAGGTAAAGACAGTAGGTTCCTTTAATAAATGAGAAAAACAGGCGTTTCCGGAAGGCGAGCGGCTTCCTCAGTATAGAGCAGACAGAAGGGAAAGTCAAACCTACCCTTCCCCGGATCCCAGGGGCCGCCCTTCTCCCCTTCCTCTGATTGGTCAGTCAGGGCAGCTCTTAGCCAGGCTCGCGGGCCCCAGGTCAGTGTGGGCCCCGCCCCCACCCCACCCCCACCCCGTTCTCTACTCTCCCATTCCCCACCACATTTCCACATTAGAAATCACTTCAGCGTGCACCGACACATTTCTCTCTACTTTATCTTTAAAACTTTTCACCAGCACGTTTGCAGTACGTACTGATCGCACTCCTCGGGCAGAGTCGGGGCATGTGCACCACACATCTTCGTTCTTTCCCCCTTTCTATGCCCCGCCCACTACTACCTGCATCGGCGCCAGAGTCCAGGTCCGAGGGAGCAGGGCCAAGTGTAGCTGCCACTTTTTATGCCCTGGCATATGGCTGGCATTTAATATTTCCTTATCAAAGAAAGGACACATCCAGCTCACTGAAGCAAGACCCTGGAGAAACGGATCAAGGATGCTTCTTCTAAGAGTAATGAAATCTCATATTCATGACAAATAAGCAAACTGGGAAGTTTTGACAATTATCAGTTTTGAAATATATATAAATAAATGCTCTCCAATAATTTTTTTTTTTTTGAGACAGGGTCTCGCTTTGTAGTTCAGGCTGGCTCTGAGCTCACTATGTAGCCCAGGCAAGCCTGAAACTCAGCAATCCTCCTGCCTCTGCCTCCCGAGTGCTGGGATGACAGGTGTGACCCACCACGCCCGGCTCTCCAATAATTTTTAATTTTATGAAATTGTAATGAAATATGTAACATGATAAATTGAAGATACATAAAAACACTTTAAATTTCCTGGTTGCAGTGGCAGTGGGATAAGTATAGCCTTCCTATAAAACTATTTTTAAATTAAAAGATATTTTAAAATTATAGACATTTTAATCTATTTTTAGAAAGCTTTATACTTAAACAAATATAGAATAGTATTTGCTATGGAAATACTAACATTCAATTTAGAATATTTTATTTGCAGTCAACCATTTGGGTGTGCATGTGTGCTTGTATGCACGCATGTATGGTTGTACATATGTTTATCTGATTTTATTTTGTAAGAGCCTAGCTGGAAGTTGGCTTTGTCTAAAACATTCATACAGTTACTCTCACTTGCATAAGAAAGTCATCTCTTCCACATGAATGTCCCTGATTCAGGTGACAAATGCACTAATTGAGATGCCTCAGTACAGAGCTGGCTCTTCGTAGGTAGTCACAGGTAATGATTGAGTATATTTTATTGTTTTAACGAAATCAGTTTGGGTCTGTTTCTGCAAAACCCATCTGTTCAAGATCACAGGAATAAAACTGTCATCAGGCCCAAGGAACCAGCCGGTGTCACTGAGCACAGTGCGGGGACGGGGGTTTGGGGCTGGGAGAGCCAGTCAGCCGCAGCTTCAGTGCCCAGGGAGTTGCTACTCTTTGAATAAAAGCAGAAAACCCGGGAATCAAGAAAGGTTAAGACACTGTTAGATTCTGTAGGCAGCTTAAAAACACAGTTATGTTGTTCATTAAATTTCAGTCAACTTCCCCTGCGTCATTATTTAATGAACAATTACCCTGCAATCCAAACTGTCTATATTTACACTTAACTTGCTAAGTGGTTCCTTCTTGATGGTGTAAAATCTCTTTAGCTTTCTGGCATGGTGTCTGTACGTACAGGAGACAAATCCATAACCCTGAGGACCCTGGCATGGGGCTGAATTTGTGGTCTCAGTGATGGTCTGGCCCCACAGAGGCCTCAGGCTTAGAAAATGTCACGGTTACTACAGCTGACAAACATCTCAGAGGACTGAAGGTCTCAACTGACACTTTCTAAACTGCCATCCATGGTGCTTTGTTACATTATACTGCCTGAAATTCTACGAAATTAAAAAAGATACTTAAAGAGAGTGAATAGTACCATGTGTGTGGCTTTCTTTACTGGGAGAACAAAAAAGAAATGTCTCGGGCCGGAGGGTTAGCTTAGTGGTTCTGGCGCCTGCCTCGCAAGAGCAAGGTCCTGAGTTTGATCCCCGGTAACCACATATAATGCTGGGCGTGCAGACACGCCCACCAACAATCAACACCGCATACCACAATGCCAGACGTGGTGGCTCACGCCTGTCATCCCAGCACTCGGGAGGCAGAGACAGGAGGATTGCTGAGTTCGCGGCGGCTTGCCTGGGCACCATAGTGAGCTCAGGGCCAGTCTGAACTACAAAGCGAGACCCTGTCTCAAAAAGAAAAAAAAAAAAAAAAAAAAAGAAATGTCTCATTTGGAGAAATGTTACAGCTATTTAAAAAGCCTATATGTGGGTTATTAATCAAATATAAAGTGATCATCCCTATACAAAAACTGGCCAATTTGGAAACGGTGTGATTCTAAGCTTTGTTTGTATATTGGCTAATGGGGAATTGGACTTCTGCTGTTGCTTTCCCATTCTAGCGAAACAATCGTTTTTAACTTTCATTCTGGCAGAAATACAGTAAGTTTTTATACAAGTTCCCCAATGTTGAGTGTGATTGCGAGCTGTTTATAAAATGTACCAATAAAATTTCCATTTTTAAAAAGCTATAAAATGGTACTAAACAATACCATTTCATGACAGCCATTGAGCATCGTAGCGGCCCCTGCCGCCTCTGCTCTGCAGGCTTCGTTCTCCTAGTGAGCGGGCCCCGCCGACAGGGTGGACGGCGGGTCCCACCCCTGCACAGCGGCCACGAACCTAAGACTTCCCCAAGCTGCTGCTGACGGAATGCTGCTTTTGCTTCAGAGCCTTTAATCAGAATCAAGATCTTAGAGTTGTTCAGTAGGCGAGTCAGAAGCCTTTCTTGAAGTGCAAGTCAGAATTGAGATATGCCTTGGGCATGAAACATACCCCAACTTAGCAGAAGAAAATAATTTAAAATTTCTCATCAATAATTGTACATGGATTACATGTTGAAAATGATGGTGCTTTGAATACATTGAGTTATATACAATGTATTATTAGAATTAACAATATAGTTCTAAATAACTTTAAAATATGGCCCCTCTAATACTTAAAATTTCATCTGGGGTTTACGTTGCATTTTCGTTACATTGCATACCTCAGAGGTTCCCTAGAGGACAGGAGTTTAGGAAGTTTGTTTAGGAAATTCCCAATGGGGCACAGCTCCCGATAACTTAGAAGTCAAGGTTTTCTTTAAACTGATATATAAAATTCGTAATTTGAGAAAAAATACATGGCTCATCACTAGAGAATTCAAAATAAAACAATGAGATACTGCTTTTTAACCATTCAGATGGTCATTATCCAAAACAAAATCAAACCAACAATAACAGGGAAAACCAGAAAATAACTATTGATGAGGATATGGGGAGATAGGTATCCTTGTGCACTGATAGTGGGAATGTATTTTACACTATGAAAAATAATATGGTAGTTTAAGAAATTATACTGATAAGAACAGATACTACACTTGATCTTAGCCAAAGGCCGAGAAGCGATAAGAAATTTTAAGGAATTCTCAGTGAGGCAGCAATTCCACTTCTGAGTATTTACCCAAAATAACTGCAAGCAGAGAGTTGCATATAAACATTTAATACAGCGTTATTTATAATAGCCAGAAGACAGAAGCACCCAAGTGTGCATGGCAGATGATGAATAACAAAGTATGGTAATTAAATAGTTTAAATATTTTAAATTAAATATTGTTAGTCAATTAAATATTGTTTAGTCTTAAGAAGAAGGGAAGTCTGGCCATGCTATGATATGGAAGAACTGCTGAGCTAAATCCCTAGCCCACAAATTTTTTAGTTATTTTAAGAAAATTGTCTTTGGGGCTTAGGGAAATAGTTCAGTGGTACAGAGTTTCCTTAGCAATCACGAAGTCCCGCTTTCAATCTCCAGCACCACCACAAATAAAATAAAATAAAATAGTTTTTTAAATTTTCTTTCCTAAATTTTGTACCGCTCCTTGCTAACCTAGAAAACTTCTAAAATATTCCCGGTTTGTGCATATCCTTCTGCATGTAATTCTGCACTAGTGCGGTTGACTGGTTCAGACTATTGTTGAATAATCACCTTCAATGTTTTAAGCTCAGAATGTTTCTTTTACTATAGACTAGCCCTCATTAGGGCGCTTCTGTGTGTTTTATTGGCGCGTACGTGACACTAAGTAGCCGTTTGTAGTTGGCAATGACACGTTTTCATGCTTCTTGATACTAATCCTCTACTCTGTTTGCAGTTTGATTTATATTTGGGCAGCAGTTGTAGTGTTTGAAGTATTGTCCGGAGTAAAATCCTGAGACATGTTTATTTGATAGGAATCTGCAAATAAGTTGGAGGGCTTCTGATGGAGGTGGGGGGTGCTTATTCCTCTTAGGGCCTCTCCGCAGCCCTGTGGGGGTGAGGCAGCAATTCCATGCATGCCTTGAACTATCAAGATAGATTTTTCTCATCTGGAGCATGATATCAGGCCCCCAGGTTCCTTAGGCCACTCAGCCTGACTTCAACTTGTCACCAAGACAAGATGTCACTGATGCGACAGCAAACTCCTATAACTCCCCTGACCTTCCTTTACACCAGGCGAGTCTGTAATGAGTCAGGGCGGCTGCAGGGCTGCACACCTCCTACCAGGCACCTGCAAGATCGCAACGTCGGTCTGTAATCGGTCAGGTGATGTCTGATGGCTCGAGCGCGTGGGCGAGAGCACAGACTGACGGGTGACCACGGAAGCCCACGCAGGTGGGGCCCTCCTCCCGCACCTCCACCCGCGGTCAGTCCCCTCGGAGTCTGTGCGTGTCCAGCACTACATGTCAGCTTGTGCAGCCTGCGAGTAAAACTATTAGCAAGAATATTTCAACCTACATACATGCACGTGGATCTGTGAAAACGGGCACTTATGTTGTTAAGCAGATATGTATTTTTATTTAATTATTACACTTAGACTTGAATCATTTCATTTTAATGTGGAAATAAAAACACACAAAAAAGTTTTGTTACTTAGCTACATTGGCAGGCAGCCCGGGCTTTACATAATTACACTGGATTTTTTGTGGCCCCTGACTTCTCTATGGAAAGACTAGAATTCTCTAGAAACAAATAAGTTAAAATGGTAGCAGAAATATACGATAAATAGTGGAAAACATAGGCCAAACCCTTAACAAAATATATTTTTTAGTTATAAGTTATAACCTTGTACCATTTGCTCCATTTAGCTAGAATTTACTGCTGTGGCTGGCGTGTGACACTAATTTTTCAAAAGCGGCTCAATGAATGAACTGTAAGAGCTAACAGTTTCCTTGTGGAGTTATTTACTTACTGGCGGAATGAAATGCACTGCTTTTATAAAGCGTCAAACCCTAAATAGAACTGAGCACATTAATAATGCTGAAATATGCGGTAGATCTGTCACTCATGGCCGGCAGAGTTCATTCAACTCAGCTGGAGTCAGCGCACATTACTTTGAAGCTTTTCCTGTCACACACTGACCAAATGGTGGCTGTTCTAAACTCACGCCTTCATGGCACTCAGACAGTAGAGTCAGCGTTGTTTTAGAAATTCCAAAGCAAATCAGCCCTAACTAATGCAATTAATACCAATTTTTAAGACAGTCCACAGTGAAAGAACCAAAGGGATATTCATCACTTTGACAAAGAGCTAAGGTTTTTGATCAACTACAGATAACAGGCAAGCCACGTTTGGTGACGAGTCTACTGTTTAGAAATTCGCTAACTGGCTCACTACTCCCCAGGGAAAAACACCTTTGTTAACTGTCACAGAAGTTCAGGCCTGGGTCTGGCTGTTTAACTTGCTGTATGTCGAGCTGCGGGACTCACTTTCTGAAGGGGCAGTCCGGGAGAGCTCACCACCCAGCTCTGGAAGGGTGGTGATGCGGCCTTCAAATACAGGCCACTTCCGATCTGGGCGATCCTGCAGTTCTTACAGCCTGAGAACGGGAGCTGTGCGCCATTATCTGCAAGGACCAACTTCCCAGGCATGAAATGCTTGAGTAATTTGCTGCTGGAAAAACTACAACTCCTACTTTAAATGGCCGTGTGACAATAAAAAAAAAAAAAAAGTTCTTCTATACAGTGCAACGGAAAATTATCCACTAATAGCCACAATGAAATATAAATAAAACAGATGCTAAAATACAGAACACGTTCATTATCCCAAGACATTCGGTGATTAACTATGCATATTCGCTTTTGTTATGCAAAAACATGCAAGCACTTTATTGAACATCATAAGCATTTCTCAGCAAGTAAAAATGAGTGCTTCTTTCAGTTAACATACTGTTTAACACCAATCAAATTTTCAATGGAAGCATAAACATCTTTCACTTAATCATCTTGGTAGAAATGGTGCATGTGGATTCCGAATACAAACTTGCTACTGCTTTCTAGAATTCAAACAAGTTTTGTTCCTTATTTTTATTCATCCTCTCAGGCACTGTATTACTGAGGACAGTTTTACGGCTGAGGACAGTATGTCTGAATGTACTGTAAATTCATTCAAACTCTCGTAATTGTTAAAATGTGAATGCCATGGTTGTGACTCCTTTCTCCTATGATGAAACATTCACTAATCTCATTAAATTTTCATCAATTTTTGAGATATTGAGGATTTCAGAATAAAGGATACGTAATCTATTTGTCTTTAGAGCTAGAGTAGCATCCAGTCGATAAATATTAAATACATATATATGTAAATGCATAGAAATATAAACGCACCCCCGGGATTTTCAGGGATGTATTTTCTGGGCAGGCCACACTGAGGGCAGTCTAGGAAGAGGAAGCCAGAGCGGCCGACCCTGAGCCCAGCAGGACACGCGATCCGGACGGGAGGGAAGGGGCTACGGGGGTCAAGCGCCCCTAAAGCTGAGAAGGGGAAAGAGATGGAAGTGCCGAGTGAAGGCACATGGAGCCGCTCAGTGAGCGGGGCGGCTGCCAGAGCCCGGCCCGTGACGGGCCTCCGGGGTCCCTGGCTGTTCTCGGCCTCCGCCGGAGCCCTAATCGAGCTCATTTGTAATGGGCAACTCGCGGCGGAAGATGGGGGCGCCCTGATTCACAGCACCCTCCGCTCCGGAAGATGGGGGCGCCCTGATTCACAGCACCCTCCGCTCCGGAAGATGGGGGCGCCCTGATTCACAGCACCCTCCGCTCCGGAAAGCCTTCCGGTGCGGGCGGAACGCCGAGCTCCCTTCCGCCGGCCCCCGGCCCAGCCGCGGAGGCGGGGGCGCTCCGGCCCCGGCTCACAGCCTCGGGAGGAAAATCCCCGTCCTCCATCATCCCTCTACTAGCTCCTGCGGGTCTCTTAGCCTTCGGCTTGCAGGGCTTTGTATGTACTCTCCGTTTCTCAATACCTCTTGTCTAACACAGCGCCCGTGGTTTAACAGAAAAGGCAGAAATCACAAACAGAAATACTGATGCATTTAACCAGCTCTAAACTGAAAACGATGGTGGGTGGAATTCACCGTAACATAAGTCAGACCATGGATTTCTAATTACATGTATCAGAGAACTCACTGCTGGTCTAATTACAAATTCATATTTTCAACAAATCCTCTAGGGCCTGTGGTATCACTGGAAATACAAAGGTGATCTAAGAATCTGCACTGTAAAACAGCAACCAAGTAATGGTAAAGACGGTGACAAGAATCGTGGCCCCGGGAATCATCTGTGATGATTAAAGGAACAGCTTTCGAGGCACCTGCTCTGGCTAAGCAGAGAGATCACGTGATAAAGCTTCTGGGGATTTTACTGTCACATCGCACTGAGAATCAGCCCTCAGCGCACAATTCGCTTTGCAAGGTAAGTGTCAAAGGCTCCAACTTCTCTGCACACCACCCTATTACAGCTTTCCTTGGCCAAATCCAAAGGAAATATGATCAGTTGTAATTCACAGAAAGGCACAATGTAAATAGAGCACAGAATAAAGGAACAATGGTAAGAAATAGGGAGTTAGCCCCTTCCCGTGTGAGAAGGGGCTAAGAGATCCTTCTGTTGGCATCTGTTATTTTTTAAAGATAAAATTATAAAGCCAAGAAAGAAGTTACAGAACCGTAGGTTACTAAAAGAATTAGGATGTGTGGTTGTACATCTGGCAACTTCTCATAGGAAATATAAGCATGATGTACTAAAGAATGTACTAACAAAAAAAAAACTGAAGAAAAGAAACTCAAAGAATAACTCTGAGCTCAGTTTTCAAGCTGAACTTTATTCAGATTATATAATGTCGATACACAAAAGTACTTTAAGTACTTTTTGGATTTGACCATCACAGATATCCTATAACGCGGGTCACAGAAAACTGCTGTCATCCTAAAGATGAGAAGATGGCTTTCTACCACGGAAATAGAGTAACTTCACCAAGGTCACGGTGTCCTTGCTCTGTGTACAGTGGGCATGTCCTTGGGTTTCACAGAGCTTGTGGTCATTGTGTACTTTAGTTCATTTTCTGTACATAACAAGGTGGAAAAAGTGAATAGTTTTGAAGTCATGGAAATCTAGCTTCGTAAATCCTTACTCTGTTGATCCCAGAACCTATGTGTGTGTTTCGGAAGATTTTCACTTTTAAAATTACACCTAATAACAGTGAATAAATGTTATAGATAACATCAGTGGATAAATGAAAAAGATGTTTTAAATGTTTTTCCTGCATTAAAACTCAAGTCTCTCTGATGTACCACCCTTGTTTGTCTAAAAATAACTTGTACATTTTTTATTTTAGGCAAGAGTTTAAAATGAATGCTTAGAATTACAGAGGATTGTTCTACTGGCTTCCATGATGTATCACTGCTTCCAAAATCTCTTCTGTAATTTCTTTCTTGGCTTTATAATTTTATCTTTAAAAAATAACAGAGATGCCAGTAGAAGGATCTCACGTCCCCGATACTGTCCACTAAAAATAGTTACAAAAGCTCGGTCCACGAGATCTGGGGAAGGAATAACTACAATGAATGAAGCCGCCGTGGCTCATACCGCAGCCTCAGCAACACAACTGCCGTACGAAGTACAGTCACACACACGACTACACCTGCCCAGAGCAGCGGGGGCCCAGTGCAAGGACGAAATGTGTACACGGTCACCACAGTGGATCTGGAAATCACGCGCATGCGGTGTAGTGACACAGGGCAGCCGTTCCAGAGCCCTTCGGGGCCAACTGTGCTCTACACGGAGAGGACGCTTAGTGCCAGTGCTAGCAAGAAGCGGGGGGGGGGGGCGCTCCACACATCTATAAAAAAATACAAATGGAATGGAATGATATCCCACTGCCACAGTGGAGCTTTGTAAGCCCTACGGTCCATGTGCAGTGGTACAGAATTTATATCTTTCCAGTTTTTAAATCATGTTCTAGTTCTCTTTTAAGAAACACCTCAGGGACTGAAGCATTTTATTTTAAATTGGGATAAAACTTGAATGTCTCTATTTTCCACTTACTTAACCAAATCTTATAATTCCTTCAAGCCACATTCTCCCCACATTATACATAAAGACTCAAATGATCTTTGGTGCTCAGGATAATCCCTCACGGAACTCACTGCTTGTTTTAAAGGGGTGATCTACGTTATACTCCGACCAGAGTATGAGCTTCATTTTTCAAGAGACTGTGACTGTCGCTTAGTCCTCCTGATTTCATCCGGAGAAGCTCAGCCTGCAAACTCCAGTGCTTCCGGCTCTCCTGATGCCTTTGGCCAGATGATCCTTATACTGTGGGGGAAATATATTCCAACTTGACAAAATGTCAAGGCCATTTCTTTTTTTCTTTTTTTTTTTTTTGAGACAGGGTCTCGCTTTGTAGTTCAGCCTGGCCCTGAGCTCACTATGTAGCCCGGGCAAGCCTGGAACTCAGCAATCCTCCTGCCTCTGCCTCCCGAGTGCTGGGATGACAGGCGTGAGCCACCACGCCCGGCTCGAGGCCATTTCTTGAAACACGTTTGTATTGCTGCTTTGGCCTGTATTGTGAAGTGACTGAAATCACTTTGCAAACTGTGGCCTCAAAAGAAGGGTCCTACTAAATGCAGGTCATGGGGTTTTAAAAGAAAGTCTACTGAGATGTGTATATTTTCACTAGTCAACCTACTTCTCAGAACCAAACAGGAAGAAAAGGATGTGGTAAAATATTTGCATCATGCAACTTTCACATTATTTTTTCAGGGCATGAAGAATGGCTTCTGAGGAGAGAGCACTTTTCTCCAAGTGCTTTATGAGCATAACAAAGTGTTACGTCTAACACTTAACTGCAAGTTATTCAGATTTTATTTAAATAATTACTCTAATATCACACTTTGCTGGAAATGACCTAATCTAATATTATTGATGTTTCATTCTCCCAGTGTTAATAAACATTTTACATTTAGAGAAATCACATGTTATGGGCTTTTGCTGTTCCTTTATTTATTCTTACTTCCAGCAAAATATTTATCATAACACGTCAAGTATACTACTTAACTTGAACTTGCTATCGGGATAAAACAATTGGTGTAACCTTTCTTATCCTGGAGGAGCTTACATGTTACCAGAAATGCAAGGTAATAGATATCTAAATAAATTACGAGAAAGAGAAGATGGAAAAGATGTGTCAACAATGTAAGGAATTACTGGTCTTACTTTTTGAATTTTTCTTCTGTTAATCACCTCTCCTCTAGATAGCTTCTCTCATTACCTCAATGCACACAAATTTAAGATATCACACATACACACTACATGTGCATACATATATGTATATATGCACATATATATTTGATGTATCTATATAGGAATATAGATATATTTCTGCTGGCTATTTCCAATTCTTTTTTCTCTCTTTAAACATTTATTTTAATTGAGAATAATTGTACATATTTGTGATGTGACATTATGATATTAGTAAAACTGTGGAATGATTAAACCAAGCTTTCTTTTTTTTTTTTCATTTTTTGAGACAGGGTCTCGCTTTGTAGTTCAGGCTGGCCCTGAGTTCACTATGGTGCCCAGGCAAGCCACCGTGAACTCAGCAATCCTCCTGTCTCTGCCTCCCGAGTGCTGGGATGACAGGCGTGAGCCACCACGTCCAGCATTGTGGCATGCGGTGTTGATTGTTGGTGGGTGTGAGTCTCCACGCCCAGCATTATATGTGGTCACCGGGGATTGAACTCAGGTCCTTGCACTCGCGAGGCCAGCGCCGGAACCACTAAGCTAACCCTCTGGCCTTAAACCAAGCTTTTTAACACATCCATCATCTCACCTATTTGTTATTCCTCTAGAGTGCGAACATTTAAAAATCTACTCTTCCTATAGTATTCTGATTGACTCTGATCATCATGCTGTGCACTAACCCCCCACTCTTCTAACTGAATCTTTGTTTCTCACCAAATCTTTTCTTCCCTCCATTCCCACTCATGAATATGCTGTCCTCACCATAACTCCATATGCCCAAGTCCAAATTTGTGATTTTTTTTAAAGCCACATATCCTGTCACCCTTCTTGGCATGAGCCAGAAGCTCCACCAATATTTCACTCTGTTTCTTCCAACCCTGAAGTAACTTATTTAGTCGACAAACATTACCGTGACACCACGAGGATCCTGTACAAGATGCGTGTACAACAGTGAGTAAGACAAAAACCCACTTCCAGGAGCTCCCAGACGACAAGGTAAACCATCGCCACTGACGGCACTGTCGCAGCCCCACAAGTCGTCTTGAGGGACTCTCCCCTTATTCCAACATACACAGACAGTTTGGTTTCAAATAACATGTTTCTCATGCTTATTTTTCTTGTCACTACCCTGATGAGGCCTCTGACACTCCATGTATAAAATGCCACAATCTTCAGTTTCTCATACCAGAGAAAAGATACAGTATTTACACATCTGTGACCTATGTGTTTCAACTGAAGATGTAAATGAGTTCTAGAATATATGATAGATATTGTGAAATAGAAAATATTCAAAGGGGATAGGGTAAGTAACGAGGGGAAAGAAAAAATATCACAGTTAAAAAAAGGATACAGAGGGCCGGAGGGTTAGCTCAGTGGTTCTGGCGCCTGCCTCGCAAGCGCAAGGTCCTGAGTTCGATCCCCAGTAACCACATATAATGCTGGGTGTGGAGACTCACGCCCACCAACAATCAACACCGCATACCACAATGCCGGATGTGGTGGCTCATGCCTGTAATCCCAGCACTCGGGAGGAAGAAACAGGAGGATTGCTGAGTTCGCGGCGGCTTGCCTGGGCACCATAGTGAGCTCAAGGCCAGCCTGAACTACAAAGCGAGACCCTGTCTCAAAAAGCAAAAAAAAAAAAAAAAAAGGATACAGAGTTTATGTATACATGGGGTGAACTGAGGGTTTTAGGTTAGGAAGAAGAAATGGGAAAAATGAGAATTAAGTCATGTCATATACTGGTACAAATTCTCAATGTTGAGTGCGATCATGATGTGCATATAAAATGTACCAATAAAGATTCAAATCTTAAAAAATATATTCAGAAAGCTTGAAAATAAAAGAGTTGGCATATATCCATATTCCACAGTAATGAAACAAAATAAAGCCGAGGGTAATTGTAATATGACAAATCCAATGCTTCTCACCTTGAAATCTAAAATTATGAAGAGCAATGATATAATCTAGATACAATCTAATGCATCAAATAATACAAAGGAATAATTGCTAAAATTAAAAGGAGAGATAAACTCCCAATATACCTGGGGATTGTTACACTCTCAGAAGTTTCTTGATAAAGCATACTAATAATAAGCTATAGGTTCTTTAAGTAATATGACCCTAATAAATAGCTAAATAACAAAAAATGCCACACTCACCGCACACACTTTATTTCCTTCGTTTGGTATATTTCCTTTTAAATCATTCTTCAAACATTAAAGGAAACATTCTTAAAATAACCATTAGTCACAACTGCTTAGAACTAATTTATTCATTATTATAAGGTCAAAATTTATCAGTGAGTTTTTTAATTGAATTCTTCATTGGTTCATTTTATATACAGCTCACAATCACACTCAACACTGGGAAATTTGTACCAGTATATGACACAAGTTAATTCTCATTTTTACCCATATCCCTACCCACCCACCCCCATCCTCTATATACATGTTCTTTTTCCTTTCCAAATCATATTCCCCTACCACATTCCCTTTAAATATTTCCTATTTCACAAAATCTGAGTTTTTAAGCACTTCCTTAATGTGGTTCCAATATATATCTGCAAACTTCTATAGCATTAGAATTCATGTGCAGCTTTATCAGCAGATTCTCATTGTTCGGTGCAGTTAATATTTTTATGCTAAATACTATGGACCAAGCACAGTTCTGTGCAATTCTGATCCATAGCCAACCATATGAAGTCAACACTATTATCAGCCCAGGTTAAATTGGTACCTAATCTCAAAGTCACACAGCTAGCAAATGGCAAAGCCAAGACTGTAACCATAGAAGTCTGACTCTAGACCCACAAGCTTAATCAGCTTCCTTTAGAAACTAGATGACAGGGCAGGCATGATGACACATGCCCGTTGTCCCAGACACCCAGGAAACAGAAGTGAGAGGATTGCTTGAGCTCACGATTTGAAGACCAGGCTGTGCAACACAGTGAGATCCAATCCCAAAAGTAAATAAATAAAACTAATATTTAGATGACAGGAAACTAAGCATAATTGGCTTGGAGGTCTCTCAACTCCCAAGCTGTAGTGCAAAACTTTCCATGCACACCTATAGTTACAGTAAAGCTACCTTCTGGCTTTCTGTGGTTATTGGGTATGTGTTAAGCAGTTGCTTCCTCAGTGCTAGATTACATTGATCCAGCTATAAAATACAACGTTTTTTCATCTCCTCTAACCTCATGTTATGGCTGTGTCTAGATGTCCCCCTCAAAGCTTTATGCATTCATAGGCAGAGGTGGCTGGATCTAGAGTGCATGATGCTGGGATCAAGGGTGTGTGATTGCTAAATCAGTCCACTGATTAGCGTGTTTCTGAGCAGGATTAAGTATGCCCCACTCTCGCTGTGAGTACTACCCACCCTGAGGGAGATATGCTGGATGAGATGTAACAGATAGAAAGAAGGTCACAGGTTGCTTGACACCTGCCAGTTGCTGCTTTGCTGCTCTCTGCCTTCCACCTGCCCTGCCTTACCATGAGCCATTTCTCTCCTGCCATGCCACCCTGCCTTGGAGCCAACTATGAACTCAAACTTCTACAAACTGAGCCAAATAATAATTTCCTCCTTTAACTTTTAGTATCCAGTATTTTGCCTCAGAAACAACCAAAGTAACTAAGACACCCAATCCCCTAGAGCCCAGTTATGTAAAGCACGCATGAGAAGAGACTAATTCAACAATGAACATAACGTCGCCGGTCTCCACGGTCATCACCACAGCCTGCTCCTGACCCTCAGCCCTGACACTCCAACACACTGGAGAGGGTGGCTTCTGGGCTCATCCGTAACCACAGACAGCTTTCTGCCTCTTTAGACCTCTCTACCTTCCCTCCTCTCCCTCTTTCTTCTCTTGCTTACTCTCTTCCTCTTTTGAAGACAAATTTCTTGTTTAAACCTCTACACCAGGCGCACTAGCTCCTGTCAGGGTGCAGTAAATAAATTTAGAATGTGGCCGGGCTACAGATATTTCCTTTCCACCCAAAGAACTCTTCCAAGTCAAAACAGTCTTTCCAGAATTTCTCTGTTCTCCTATGAATATTTCATTTGTTAAAGTATAAATTTCCTCTGTGCAGCCACAAACTCCTATAAATTGTCTCTTACCAAGCTTTGGACTCCATTATTTCCTCTATTCCCAGCACCTTATATAGAGTAGGAATAAATAGATAAATGTTTTCTGAACTTAATGGAAAAAAAAACGGAGTTCTTACTTTGATAATTAAGCTACTAGTCCCTGATTGGAAAAAAAATGTTCTTGGTTATTATTCCTAGTTTTCAAAATCTGTCACCCATGTAGGCTCACATCTCCCTTCAACCCTCTCTCTTCTAGTTTCCTCCTTCTGTGAATGCATATAATTCTTCCTACTTTAACCCATGTATGCTTTTCCTTAATCCAGCAGAGAAAGTAAGGGATGGGACATAACGCAAGTTAAATATTTACACAATGAAATAAGGAGGAAAATAAAATTCAGTGACATGACTACAAATACTAAAAAGAATCTGAGCTAACATTTTACTTAGAAGGCTATACTCTTTAAAATTTCTGTGTCCTGTTACATTCTGCTGGCGTGTTTGTGTCTTAGTTCTGGTGATTTCATCAAAACCACAGAAAAAATGTGATACAAGCAATAAATGCAAAAAATACTATTCCAAGAACCTACAAAATAATTTTATGCTATGAAAATGTATTCATAATTTGCCTATTAATTTGGTTTAAAAATAAAATCCTTAAGAAAAAGTATCAAGTCCTTATGGCTGACAGTATCGCTTCCTGATAGGGTATATGGTTAGTAGGTGTGAGGTTCTGCATTTGGTGCAGAAAAACAATTCTTTTTAAAGTAAGGTTTACAGTATCTTCTCATAATATAAATTGAATTTGAAAACTACAATCAGTGCCTTTTAAACCATTGAAATAATTTCAACAAGGACAAGCCATGCTATGAAGCCGCTCCTTCCACTTGCACTAATTTGACTGATTTTCCCTTTCTCCTTCATCTGGAAACGTGTAACCAGGGGACGACCTGGTTCAGAGTTTAGTGGGTTGTGGATTTTTTAGGATACTGTATCAATATCTTGAACACTATGTGTCCTGCGGGTCCGTTTCCTGGCATTGTCTCCTTTCCTCGGGTCCAGGGTCCCAAGCCTCGTCTGCGACGCTCCTGGAGGCGGACACAGAGCTGGCCTGAGACTCCGCGCTGCATTTCTCCTGCATCCTCCTCAGCCGGCAGCCCTGACTCTGAGCCTCCTCCCTCCTCCCAGTAGGGCTGCAGAGGCTCCAATAACACACAGAAGAGTAAGGACCCAGCGCCACGCCGACACGCAGTGAGCAGAGGACAGTTCCACAGAAGAAATAAGCACAGCACGTTCGTAACTGGGGGTCTGAAATGCTCTTCAGCGGTGGGACCTAAATGAATGCATCTAGGGAGGCAAAGGACGGGGCAGGCAGCGCAAAAGGACACTTGGAGGTAGCAGGTCCCATCAGTTACTGTCAAGTAGTATAGAAGAGGGTCAGGACTGAAGTGATCACAAAGAAATAAAAGAAAGGACCCGTCTGAAAGAAAGAGGAAGGTGATCCAGGAGGCCTGGTTGGCCGGCTTGGTGGTGGGAGGGAGGCAAAGGGAGCTGTTTCTTTATGCGAGACGTTCCTCCCTTTCCGTGTAGAAACACGGCCTCGCCTCTTTCTTTGGCACTGCCCAATCTCCACAGCCCACACGGTGCCCAGGCAGCCTGATCTCTGCAGTCTGCTTGCAGGGAGTTTGGAGTGGGGCTCAGAGGCAGAGGGCGGTTTCCCTGTGGGACACTGGCAGTGGCCTTTCACTTCCACGCAAACTAGAAAATTGAAAAAGTACTTTGCAGGAAGAGATGAAAAGAAAGCAGAAAAGAAAAAGCAAAGATGAGAGATGGAGTATAAAGGGTAGGTCTGGGCTCTCTGTGACCCCTAAATCTCTGCTTTCAAGTGTCCCTGGAGCCAAATGCATCCCTCCTCTTGAAAAGTGTAAGGTGTCCCTATAAAGCAGAAATACACCCACTCCTTGGTTAAGCTGCCTTGGCTGGGTTACCACTACTTGCAGCCAAAATGGTTCAAACTGATATATTCCTCAGCACGAACTCTTCAGCTTCAGAAAATTGGTCCTCTCTGAACACTTCAGCACTTCCCTGACTCTTTACATTTCTGTACCATTTTTTCTTCTAGAATGTCTATCCCTTTTTAGTTTTGCTGATGCTGCCTACATAAATCTTGGCTACCTTTCCAGTCTTTAATCTGTCTTGATTTAGTACTTCTTGATGAATCAATCCATAATATCTACAAATTATAACGTTATACTTTCCCCCTTGAGGTTCCTGGTTTCAGTGAACTTATTTAGAAGATTACTTAAAATTTATATAAAAAGGGTGATGGATAATGAAAGAATATATGGTCTCACACATATAAACTTAAGTGAACTCAAGGAAACAGAAACCTTCTTGGCTACTAATACCTTTGACTTTAAAACAAGTCTATAGAGAGACCAGTGGGCCATTTGATTGAAGTGGACACTTCATGTGAGGAAAGTATATTCTGTAGGTGCTGGAAGAAGAAGATTAAAAAAAAAGATAAAAGATAGAAAAGAGATTAAAAAAGTAGAGATACTCAAGTGATGCGCACAGCATTGCTGCATAAATGCTATGAATTCAGTCTGCAGCTCTCTACAGTAGGTGCTCTGACTAGAAAGAGACAGACCCGAAATCCGCCAGAGCTGTCTGATCCCAACTCCAGGGTTTTCTCTGCCGTGCTAAAGTGTATCACAGGAAGTGAAAAATAAATATCAAATCTGTATGAAACAAAAATGTTTAATTTTGTCTCCAAATAATTTTTATTTCAGAAATAATTTATTAAAAATAATAATACACTCAGGAATGATCTTGAACCTCATGCCCAGAATAGGCAAAAAGCACAAAACAACTATTGTTCTCTTTGAAACAACTGAGAAAAGCCTTCCTGAAGGCCCCTCTTTGCCTCCAGAAGAAAGAAAAGTGGTATGCTGTGCTGCAAAATCTCACATAAGTACAGAACACAATGAAGACTCCTTTCTCGTCACCAGTGGTGCCCTTTGCTCTGGTGACTTACAATGCCTCCGGAGGGGGGGGACCAAAATTGCCTCATGAAAGCAGTAAGAAAATGTCTAGCGAATGGATGGCCCTTTCATGAGCAGGGTAACACGCCAAGAAACAGCTAATGTCTCTTTCTGCCCGTTCAGATGAATATTCCTAAACCCCTCACCATGCACACCGCAAGATTACATGAGTAACACTGATGAGTGTGTTGCTATTGTATAAAAAATATCTGTTGCTAAGCAGAGCAGAAATACTGTTTACATGAAAATGGAGTGATCTCTGGTGAATACTGAGAGAAAGTGATCATTTCCATAACCAGAAAAAGCATTTGTGCATTACTGCATTTCCACGGCTATAAAACCCTGGGTTGCACTGACACGTGCTTTCCCCCGCTCTGCTGGCTTTATATCATTGTCATCTCTGCAGCTTGACTAAATGGCACAGTTTTGTTTTGGGTTTTGGTTTTGTCTATTGTTTTTATTCCCCCTAAGCCTTGGCAGGAAATACCACCATGCCGCGCGACTCCTCGGGACCCGCTTTGCTATGTTCGTAAAATGAGTTCCTGGGGTCCCTCTCATAAAGTCCCGCGTGGATTTCCTCCCCGTAAAACGGCTGGAGCTGGATCAGAGGCGGCCGCTTACAGGATTTGTTTTACTGGGGACAAAGCACGGAGCAGTTTCCGGGACAAAAGGGAAAAACTGAGACACTTACCTGCATCACAATGAGGAGGTCGAAGACCAAGATGAAAGAAGCGAGAAACGCTCTGGAAACCTCGTCACTGGGCAAAAATCCCCGATTCAGCTTGTCCCAGCTGATCCAGTCAGTCGTAATGACCAGCACGACCACAGAAGTCAAGGTGAAAAGAACCGTCCTGCAGGGAGAGAGACACCATCGTATGAGACAGAAAACCACAGCAATCAGGAAAACTCATGATAGCATCTCTTGTATGAGTCGCCTTAAAGAACATAAAGATAATAATTATGGCACAAATAATTAGCAACAAAATATTACAAAGGACCTTGATTAGTGCAGTGAGTGTCCCAAAGGGAACGCGATGTGAAGCTCTCATTTTAAGGCACACTGCTCAGCGGAAGGAGTGAGCACACATTGGCAAAGGCCTAAGGTGGTTGTTGGCAAGGCAGAGAAGACGGTGGACCCTAAGACCCTCTTCGGAAGAGGGAGCTAGTTGGGGATGTCTCACGATTATCCCCTTGTCTGATGAGCTCATTAGAGGAAGAACTTCTAACTACCAACACCCTGGCTGCTCCTCCTCACGGGATACATACAATGAAGACTTGTAGCCCGCGGATCTTTTCTGTGCTCTATCCACTCCTTGCTTAGTGTTTCCATAAAATCTTGTACAATTACTCACAGATTTAGCTCAAGGGGTATTTGTTGAACTGAAAGCTCTTTATTATAATTAAAAATTGTCACGTGAGAGTTTAATAGGAACATCCAGCATAGATCTGAAATACGGCGAAAACTTAATCAACCAGATAATCGTGTAAAAGGTAGGTTAGTCTCTGCTTTCTGGGCTATGTTGTTACCTGGATTTCTCTTTTTATTTAAAAAGAAAGAATAAATATTTTGAAATAAATTCCATAAGAAAGCACTAAGTAAAAGAAAAGGGGAAACAAAATGTAAAATTCACATGAAACCGTAAAACACTGAAAACAGTTAAAGAAAAGTTGTAAAAGAAGTTTGCAGATATTACACTTCTTGATTTTAAATTATACTACAAAATTATACTACAAAATCCAGCCCAGGCAGGATACATGGGCTAATTTTTTAAGTGGAGAGCTAAAAAAATAAACTCCTCCACATATAAAGTTGACTAATCTTTGACAAGATTAGCAACAGTACAAAATAGAAGGGTAATCTCAAAAAAAAAAATAGCATTGAAAAAAAAGTCCTCTTGCAAAAGAATGAGATATTTATATTATGTCCCAGAAATTATTTTATATCACACAAAATCAACTCACAAAAAATTAAACACTTAAATATAAGGCCTGAACCTCCTGGATGTTTGCTTTATTTAATATATTTCATTTATGCAATATGTAATGCTCTTAAAAGATCGCTGAGTGTTTTTGCCAGCTTTCTTATGTACTTTTGTTTTGATAAAAGGTATTGTTACAGATCTCAAGAAATAGTCACTAGCAGCATTTTACTACCCCAAAGGGAAATTAAAGGAGGTATTCTGTCTGGTATTTAATATTTAATACTACAAAAGGAATAAAAACGGCAATCATTAAATATGAATGCAGTCAGTGTAGAAAAGAAGAATCCTAAAAATAAAATCTCAAGAGACAGAAAGAAGAAAAGACATTGGGAACTGAAGCATAACACATTAATTGATCATACTGCATCTAAAATCATGCTAAAAGGTAGACAGACAGACAGACAAATAGATGGATAATTCACCCTAATAATTAAGTCAAAACCTCCAGTTTAAGAGTCATAACTCAGTAAGGTTAAACAAAAACAGTCTTTCATGTGAAGCTACTTCAAAGGAAGCAGTAAATAATAGCACATTTCTGTCATCACTACCTGACACTAATGATATGCTGGATGCTGGCATAAATGCGTCACACAAATTAACTACATAATCTTTGTCACAACTGTATTATCATCACCCCTAATACGCAGGTAGAGAAATTGAATCATATTAAATACCCCAGCCTACTACAGCAAAGACTTTGTCAGTTATAGAGGACAGAAGGTAGATGTGACAGAAGGTGACAAGAGCCTACACTGAGTCACAGCAGTCTGTCCCATAACCATTGCCCAGCATGGTCCCCAACAGGAAGCAATCGAATATTAACTTCCTGTTACTGTGTTTCGACCTAAAATGTCACTTGCTTTCTTTTTTCATTAGACTATTGGAAAAATATATTCTGAAGTATTCCTCATTAAAAAATAGAAGACAGAGGCAGACAGGTACTGACAGGAAACAGTTAAAAAAAACCATCTTGTGGTAATAAAAATGGAACTTCATGGATACCAGCCATCACTGCAATATCCTTGGGTTTTATTTAATCAATACAGTTGAAAAGAAAGATGTTTACTCTGGACCACTCTGAACTTGGGAAATTCCAGTTTCTTTTTAAAGGAGGATCCAATTAAATAATTATCTAGATTGTTTTCCTTTTAGACAGACTATAGCCAGTGCCAACGCGACATACTGGCTCATCAATCCCACCCTCTCTGGTTTCTGGCTACCAGTCAGATGGAAGAATCTCATACATAATTATCAGCTTGAGTGGTTAGTCTCTTCACATGCAGTGGTTCTGAGTTTCCAGTTAGCCTACATCCTTCTCCTTGTTTGCTGCTAATACCTCTTAGGTTAATAGGGTTTAGAATGTGAGACTAAGAAGGGTTGACAGACCTTTTCTGTTCTGCTGGTTCCCACACTCTGAGGTAGGTTTCAGTGCACCAAGGAGTTGTTGTTAAAGAAGGGAGAATTCACATTTACTTTAAGTTGTTGGTTTTAAAAAAGAACACCCGAGGGCCGAGGATTTAGCTCAGTGGGGCCACTACCTGCCTTGCAGGTGCAGTCGTGAGTTTGATCCCTGGTATTACAAAATTAAACAAACAAACAAAAATCTAAACTAAAAAAGAACAAATAAATCTCTTCCACAGAAGTTAGCACACTTGCTTGTGTTATACAGCCTCCCAGGACCATGACTAACAGGAAGTTAGACCTGTGACGCTCAGTAAGAATTTGCCTATCACAGGTCATGTCTTCTGTCCAGCCAATAAGCTGGAGAAATTCCCCAGAAATTAGTCATTTTGTTCCCTGTTGAGAATATATTCATTTTGCAGTCTTCTCCCCCCCAAAAAACACATCTGAGGTCCAACTCACCCCTAAAAGATGGTTTACTTTATAATATTGCCCTATCTTTAATCATAAATTCTTGATTTTAAATTTGGTTGTATCTAAATTTGGATATATTGTTTTCTTTCATTTATCACCACTCTACAAGCGATCATACAGTCTGGAGGAAGGATCGAGAGACGGAAGAATTGGCGTTAGGGGTGAATAATGCACAAAGGCTCACTCATTCAGAGTTACTTACCATGAAATTTCATTTTAATTAAACCAGGTGGCAGGATTGTACAGAATTCCCTAATATAAGTTAAATCAAATCAAATTGCCAATATCTGACCATTTCATCATTCTAAAAGTAGCAGTTTGATGTGACCAAGTATAATAAATCTGGTTTTATGTGTTTTAATATGTTAGCCATTATTTTTGTTCAAAGATGTTGGCAATCTTTGATGCTAGTCTTGAATATCACATTCCTCTCAGATTCTGTTACACAATTATTAAAGTCTGAAGGAAAGTGAAAACCATTTATTTTTTCTATAGTCCTCATGGTAAAATGTTGGAGCTCAACGAAAACAAGTCAGATCATTTTCACAGTTTCTCACTGGAAAATAAAACTGAATCCTCCCTCGAATGTAAAGGTTATTTCTTCTATGATAAAAGAGGGTATAAGTAGAAAGTAAGACTTGTGTTTCAAAGTATGTAAAGCCAAAATATGGCATCACAATGAAGTTAAAAATAATTCAGTATTATAATTTCTAGGCATCTTGAAAATAAGAAAATTAAACCAAAGAACCAGGCAGAAACAAAACACCTTCCTTCCACTTTGACTGTAAAACCCAGAGTTAGTTCAACCACACTGTTCCACTCCACACGCTAAGTGCCAGCTCAGGAAGCCACAGATGGCCACGAGGGGACGCCAGCACTGCTCATTTTGCTTGCTTTAATTATCCACGTTGCCTTTGCAACTCTGCAAGAAAAATAATCACCAACTGTGCCCTTCCTCAAGCAAGCTCACCCCAATATGTGGCTCTGCTCCACCCCGCGGTCTCGCTAGTGCTGCCAAGCTCGGCCCGGAGAAACAGAGACTTCCTGGTCTCCGGCTCTTGACATCAGGAAGCACCAGGAGAGGACAAAGGTTCTGTTTGCCAAGTGACCCAGCACAAGAAGCAGAGCCTACCCATATGCCTTTCACTGAGTAAATGCTATTGCCAGTTATGAGACACCTGAACACATCGCATTAAGGTAAGATCCCCAGGAAGGGAGACACCATTACCAATTTATCTCACTGCGGCTCCATTGGGATCCGGAGTTTGTAAAGGAAATTATTCAACTCTAATGTTGTCTGTTAAACCGTACATTGATGTGTTCTTTATCTTTCTATCTTTCAATTGCTTTACCAAGCCACATGTCCTGGACACAGCAGGAGCTCAAAAAGCACTGAACAATTCAAACGAAGAGGTAACATGGTAATCTTGTTCCTGAAAGGCCCTAAAAGAGGTGGCCAAAAAAACAGCTGGGGTTGCAAGAGTCAGTCACACAGAGTATAATTTATGTAAACAGTGTTATGTTTTCTGGGCTAAGTAGGCAATGCCCCTGCCTTGTCCAACAAGATGACTTCGTGAGACCCGGGGCAATGGCAACTCAACATAAGACGTGACAAAGGATATGACCAGATATCTTTTAGTGGTTTGAATTATTCTTCCCATGACCAAGTGATGCTAGTTGTTTAACCACAAGAGCTTAGAGTTACTTACAGATTTAGTATATAGTTAGTCCTGGTTAAAAGGAATCATTTTAGGGCTGCAGATTTAGCTCAGTGGTTCCGGCACCTGCCTCACAAGTGCAAGGTCCCAAGTTCGATCCCTGGTACCCACACCATGATGCTGGGCATGGGATTACATGCCTGTAATCCCAGCACTCGGGAGGCAGAGCCAGGAGGATCGCTGAGTTCCAGGCTTGCCTGGGCTACATAGTGAGCTCAGGGCCAGCCTGAACTACAAAGTGAGACCCTGTCTCCAAAGAAAAAAAAGGAATCACTTTAATTTCTTTGGGCTTCAGAACTCTAAGTATGAAATAAAATATATGATTCAAGAAAAAATAATACTTATTAAACCAAAAAGTTCTTAAGACATGACTGACACATTACTGATGCTTAACAAATAGTTATATGAATACATTCAGCTATCTAGTCCGAGCTAGGAAGTCCTCCTCCTGATACTCAGCTGGCACAGACGCAAATGTGTTTAAGAGGGCTGTACAATGCAAATTTGGTCAGATGGCTCCAGTGGGCATGTTGGTCCTATGTGTCTCTCAACAACACACAAGCCCAGTGTCTCTAACTGGGGATTGCCTTATGTTTCAAAATAATTCACCAGTTCAACAGAAAGAAACAAGTCACACTCTCCTCATCTTCACCCCCATACAAAACATTACAAGTTCAAAAACACTAATACTAATAACAATAATACTAGCTATAGAGATTAAAGATAATTCCACACAATTCCATTGTTGTTTATTTAATGAGCACACGATAGCTAGGATACCATACCCTGAACACATTCTTTTATCCACTTGCTTAGTATTTTTTTATTTTTTGTTTTTCTGAGACAGGGCTATGCTCTGTAGTTCAGGCAAGCCTTGAACTCACCACATAGCCCAGGCTGGCCTCAAACTTGTGGTGATTCTTCCATATTATCCCTGTGAGGGCTGTGATTACAGCCATGTGACACCAGGCCTGTTCTCCAAACATATTCTTGACTTTTAAAAACCCAAAGCAGAAATTTTCAACTAAACAAAGCTGTGTATATTTCTTGTTGTTAAATTCACTTTAAAAAACAGAAACTAGAATGTCTTCAGGGATGGTTAACAGACAAGAGTAGGTTTTATGTAATTTTAGCAATAAGATGAATTTACACAGTGGATTGAAGAAAAAAGTTCTCATAATGTTTTGTGACTTTAGTGAAACCAAATATATATGGAAATCAAAACCAGGGACAAGAGTAAGTTTGAAGTTTCATCTCAATCATCTCCTGAAACATATATATCTTCAGAAGATGTTCCATCAAGAAAAATATTTTCATAACTCCCCAAAAGTATCCCTGGCAGAGAGAGCCTTTATCTTCACCATAGACATGTGATACAGTGTATAAAAAGTAGATATTATAAAACACTTTCCTGTTATGAAAAGAAACTAAACTATACAAGAGGGACAGAAAAAGTTCCTAAAAGATATTGAAAGGAAGTAATGTTATATCATCTTGCAATAAAGATCAAAAACTAGGTTTCACATAACACATAATTTACTCTTTAGCACTAAGGGTAGAAATTTTAAATAGCACCTAAAACTTTATATCCCTTTCTCTCTTTCTTTCTTTCTTTCTTTCTTTTCTTTCTTTTTCTTTCTCTCTTCTCTCTTCTCTCTCCCTCCCTCCCTCCCTCTCTCTCTCTCTCTCTCTCTCTCTTTTTGAGACAGGGTTTTGCTTTGTAGTTCAGGCAGGCCCTGAGCTCACTATGTAGCCCAGGCAAGCCTCGAACTCAGCAGTCCTCCTGCCTCTGCTTGCCGAGTGCTGGGAGGACAG
Organism: Thryonomys swinderianus; assembly: GCA_004025085.1. NCBI lineage: Eukaryota > Metazoa > Chordata > Mammalia > Rodentia > Thryonomyidae > Thryonomys > Thryonomys swinderianus. Next base: position 17,002 of record PVIC010004774.1, on the reverse strand, counting down.
GCGTGAGTCAGCCATTTCTTGAAATATACTTTGTGTTTCTTTATGAAGACTGCTTTATTTAAAGTTAATTCAGGACAAATTTCACTGAAAAATAAGAGAACTTCTTATCAGGGGATCAACTTATTCATTTGATATAATTAAGAATTAAGTTTGACCCTGCTATCCCCCTGCTAGGAATATACCCAAAAGAATTTAAAAATCCACATTGGAAAGACACATGTACACCCCTGTTCATAGCAGCTCAGTTTGCGATAGCTCAATCTGGGAAACAACCCAAATGCCCATCAACTGGAGACTGGATAAAGAAGATGTGTTTTTTTTTTTTTTTATAAAATAGAGGATTATTCTGCCATAAAGAATGACAAGATCGATTCATTTATGTGCAAATGGAGGCATCTGGAGGACACACTAATAAGTGAAATAAATAGATCACAGATAGGCAAATACCAGATCCTCTCTTTGATATGAACACCTATAGATGCAAATGAGCTCTAGAAAGTATGACAGTTTTCATAGAATAGGAAATTTCCATAGGAAATTTGTTGTGGGAATATAATGAGGGGAAGGAATAAATATGATGTGAAAAGAAAATAAAAAAGCATGTATATGGGGGGTGGGGAGGTGTGGGGGGGGTGGGGATACAGGTAAAAATGAGAATTAACTTGTGTCATATACTGGTGCAGATTCCCCAATGTTATATGTGATTGTGAGATGTATATAAATTGTACCAATAAAGGATTCAATTTTAAAAAAAGAATTAAGTGTTGACATTTTAGAGACAGATCATCAGCCTTCCTGGTGAATTTAGCAGAAAATTTTAAAGCTATGTAAAAAGCCTAATTTCACCAAAATTTAGAAATACTTTTTATAGGAAATGTTCCAGTAGGATTCCTTTTGAATACGAAAGTCACATTATGATATATCCAAAAGCACAGAGAATTCAATAAATATTTGTTGAACATCCACAAAACCAAAGACACATGGCTAGTTTGTGGAGACACAGGGATGATTTCTGTCCTTTAAGAACTACTCACCAATTGAAGAATCCCAAAGATACACAAGTAACCATACTCAAACTTAGGTACAGCCTATGAGGTTGAGAAATTTCTAAGAATATCTGATTTATTTTCCTCTAGGCATGAAGAGTGCTCTGGAGTATAAATTATAGGTAAAAGATGGTATGTTTTTATGGTGGATGCTGAAGGTGGAAAGAGAAATTTGCAAAGAAACACAGGAATTGTAGTGGGTGGGTAGTAACACACGAAGGCAGAGCAGCAGAGGTGTTCGCAGCTTTTAGATTGTGCAACTCAAAGGATTGTGAGGCCCCTAACTGAAGTTAGAAATATGGAAAGAGGGCCGGAGATTTAGCTTAGTGGTCCCAGCACCTGCCTCGCAAGCACAAGGTCCTGAGTTCGATCCCGGTATCCACATACAATGCTGGGTGTGGAGACTCACGCCCACCAGCCATCAATACCACACCCCACAGTGCCGGGCATGGTGGCTCATGCCTGTCATCCCAGCACTCGGGAGGCAGAGACAGGAGGATTGCTGGGTTGGAGGCTTGCCTGGGCTACATAGTGAGCTCAGGGCCAGCCTGAACTACAAAGCGAGGCCTTGTCTCAAAAAAAAAAAAAAAAATACAGAAAGAAGCAGAAATACATTTGGTTTCGGACCCACTGTTGAACATAAAGGGTGGCTGGATATTTACAGAAGAATTAACGAGTCAGTCGGAGATAGGAATCTGGACTAAGGAAAGGTCAAGCACCGAATTTAAATCATATAAAATACAAGTAACTGTTAAAACCCACTGAGAAGAATGACAATTTCAAATTAGGAAAGAAAAAGTATACAGGGCAATGAAATACAGAGTCTCAGGGGTCACCGCTCTTCACGGTGGAACTGGAGACGGGCAGAGACTGACGAGGCGTGGGCAAGGCACGGGAGGGCACAGGAGGAAGCGGGCCGAGCGCCCCCGGACTCGGGACGGGGCTGCGGCCCTTAAAGGCTCGCTGGAAAACGCACTCGATACCCGACCTGGCCAAGCCCCGAGCTCTGCGGCCCACACACACCCTGCGGCCTGGGGCCCGCCCGCCCTCAGCAGCGTGTGCAGGCGCGAGCCGCCCCCGCATCACGCGAGACCCTGAGTCAAGACTCAAAGCGCAAAGCACCTTTTCCTCTCACCTGCATCATGCTCACGTCATCGTAAGGGACAGAAATTAAGTCAGATCTTCACAGATCAGAGACCGCTGGTGGTCGGTGGCTGAAGAAGAAGACAGGGCGGAAAATGAAACTGTGCCCGCCGTGCCAACTCCAGCAGCTTGACAGAACGAAGACGGAGGGTGACCAGTCCTGAGCGCGGCTGGATGTCTTTAAAGCCTCCGAGCTGCAGACTTGCATGGACGGCATCAGATTCTCTGCGAATTCAGATACGGGCCTCGTTCGCTCCCTCGATCTCTTTTACCAAAGGGGAAAATAACTGAGGAAATTATTTGGCAATTCATTTTAAAAGAACTAGGCTGCAACTCGACAAATAATTGACAGTTTAACTGGAGTTTATTCAACTATGAAGCACAGGTGTTTAGTATTTCAATTTTCATCATGTTTATGACTAGGGAACAGCCACTTCAAGTCATTTTGTTTTGTACAAGCATATTTCTTAAATAGAGTTTGACTGTAACCTGATCCTTTCCTACCTAGAGAAAATAATTAGACTGTGTATTTTGAGAGGAAACTGCGTACTATCACAAACTCTGCCCAAGAGTTCTGTGTAACACGAAACAGGCTCAGTCTGACTAAGCGCCCATGTCCCTAACTGTAATCAAGTATAAAGAAAGTCTCAAGAAGGTGAAAGAATCATCCCATGTCTTGAAGGAAGAGGGAAGAGTAAGCCATGATAAAAGAACCTATAAGATGGAAAGATACAACTGATATAATTACATTATGTGGTGAAGAGGTCAGTAAATCTGTCTAGGTACAAAAGAGTATGGCAGAGGTAGAAATGCAAGATGAAATTGGATATTTATGAAAGAGACTACATTTCTGATAGCCTAAAATGTCTCCAAAGTAGGTTGATTTGATGCTGTGGAAAAGAGTTCCTACTGATTGTTTTTTAAGTAGTTTAATACCCTTCAAAATCTTTTCTTTCCTTTTTCTTTTTCCAGAAGGAGTTCAGTCCTGGAGAGAGCTCAGATTGAGGAAGAGCAGAAATCAGTGTCATAGAAATATACAAATGAGATGTTTGTACCTCAATTGTACTGATACAAAGGACAAATATACAACGTACTTGGAAGGAAAGCTATTGGAACATAATGCTGAACTTGGATAACACTTATGTAACAAGGTACTTGAGAAGAAAGTTATTTTGAGAAAAGAAGGCAGTAAGATATTCGAACATTCTCAGAAATACACATTTCTTACCTCTCGATCTCTCAGTTATTTGAAGTAAGCAAAATTCTAATTCTTCTATGACCCCCAAGGATTGTAACCTCCTTTCTTTGGGTCTGAATGAAGCCTATGCATATGAGGAGATATCACACCTGCAAATTAGGATACTTTCTCTGGTAAAGGGATTTCTGCAGATTTAATTAAGATCACTAATTAGTTGACCTTAGATGATCAAAATGGGTATGAGGTAGGTGGGTCTCACCTAATCCCATAAGGCCTTTAACAGTAAAGAAATTTCTCTGATTAGTCACAGGGGAGAAAAATGGAGTTAATCCAGACACAATAGGAGCTCATCTCTGCTGAGCAGAGAGAGACTGAGCCCAGATGTGAGTATCTTCAGGGCTGAGAGCAGAGATAATGAGGAAGCCAGTCCTATAACCACAAGGTGAAGGCTGCCGACAACAAAAATGATTTTGGAAAAGTGTCCCAGGCTCTTGTCAAGACTGTCTGACTATGGCTTGACCAGCGAACCCAACCGGGTCTGGAGAGACTTCTGACCTACAGAAAGGTAACATAACAAGTGAATGTTTTCCCAAAGACATCAAATTTCTCATAATTTGTTATGTGGTAATATAAAACTGATACCATTCTAGAAACAGAGTTCTTGAAATAATAAAATTATTATTTATTGCGAGCACTTGCTAGGCCAAATATAGATAGAAATGCTTAGATCTTGATATTTAAGATCTTAAAGATCAACTGAAAAGATTACCTATCTAAGCTGGAAAAGAAACCTATATTCCAATGAAACTTCTAATTATAGGAAAATGCTCAGTGAGTTAGAAAAACAAATTGTTCTTGAAATAAAATCTGGTCCAGCTTCAAGTGCATAAATAATTATAGAGGAAAGACTGTCTTTGTCCTTAACAAGAAAGAAAATTGCCTTCAAAACAAATCCAGGCATATTTAATTGCTTTTTAACATCTATATAAAATTTCTCTTAGTTAAAGTGAACTACATTGGCCCTAAAAGGTCATTATTCAGGATCTATTTGATGAACAAAAAACTGTTCATATATTTAAAGTTTATAAGAAGAAAGAGAGGATCTCTACTAGTCATAGTTCATACTATTCATTCTGAATAGATTTGTATTTCATTTATTTCTAATTGGTAAGTAAATGTATGTATACACACACACAATGTACAAATAATGTTTTAATATATGTATACATTGTAGAGTGCCTAAATCAAGATATTTAACATGCTCAAAGTACCTCACATACTTAATATTTTTAGTGACGACACTTATAATCTACTTTCAGCATCCTGCATCTCACAAGAGTCTTCTGGCTGAGGGGAAGAAATTCCTTGGCAGCCACCTGGCGGGTGGAGACGCTCCTCTTAAATTACATCTCTGCCAGCAACTCAGAAGGACCACTGCTAAGGGGAAGTCGCCCCTGTGTGTGTGAGTTTGTGTGTGTGTTTGTGTGTGTGCATGCACACGCATGCGCTCATGCAGGAAGGAATGAAGAGCCATGGAAGAAGTCAGAAAATAATTGAAACTTAATGTAGAACTGAATGATATTAGAAACAGGAACAATACTTAAAAAAAAAAACAAGCTAACAGGTGACAGCAGCGTGAGAAAGGAGGACTATATGCACAAAGGCTCAGGGGCTCTTTATTCCGAGTCATGCTGTGCAGAGGGTAAGGTCAGGAGCTCAAACACATGAAAAGAGCAAAGGGAGCTGAGGTCCGAGCAAGGTGAGCGGACTGACCCGTGCTCTTCGCCATGGGCGTGACGCTCGTCAGCCGATCGAGCACAACAGAAGCCCTGTTGGACCTCAGCACCCCGTATGTTATCCTTAGCTTTTAAAGACTTAATTTCATCACCTTCATTACACTACAGTCACATGACTTAATTCTTGCTAATTTTACTATCTCAAGAATTGAAATCAGATTACTTGATTCTTGAGCTAAAACAAATTAGCTGAATTAAAAATACAACCTACGATTTAAAACCCATTACTGTATTTACAAATGCTGGTTTGAATCAATAAATAACGTGGAAAGGAATTGAGTTCCTATGACCTATCTTGTAACTAACTTTAACAGGGTAGAAATAAGAGAGCCAGAGGCAGAAGTTTGTAGGATGAGAAAAGGAAGAGGCAGAGAGAAGTGTGGGGTCAGTATTTAAAGAGAAGAAATAGAAGGAACAAATCCGAGGCCATAAATAAGTAGCACTGCGAAGAGGAGTGTGGCAAGCGTTTGAAAGGAACATGAGCAAATTTTCCATCTTTGATAGATTTTTTTGCCAATAACGGCTGCTTAAAGTTGACAAACAAGTCAGAGTAATAAGATGATTCGGGATCATGAAAACTCCGGGAACCAACCGCAGGAAGCGTTCTGAGCATGCGCCGGAGGGTGGGCCGACACCGGAAGGACGCAGCGTGTCCGTCTCTGCCTTGTGGCACTCCTTGAATTTTTGTTTTCATCACGGGCATGTGTTAGTCACAGGGCACTGAACTATCAGACCATTAACTTAAAAGTCACGGCGGCTTAAACAGAGTCACCCAGCAGAGAAGGGAGAACACTTGTTTTACAGTTGGGACTACATAAAATTGATATTATTTTTTTATTTTTATTTTTATTTTTATTTTTTTTTTTTGCTTTTTGAGACAGGGTCTCGCTTTGTAGTTCAGGCTGGCCCTGAGCTCACTATGGTGCCCAGGCAAGCCGCCGTGAACTCGGCAATCCTCCTGTCTCTGCCTAAAATTGATATTATTGCACAATAATCTGGCCTAGAAGGGAAGGGGAGCTGGGGTGGGGGAGACGGGAGAGAGGGTTAGGGAAGAGGAAGCGAAGAACAAGGGTCATTTCCCATGACAAATATATGTATTATGGATTGCATACACCAGGAATAAACGTAAAAGGGTTAAAAGTATGACCAGAAAAAAGACAACTTCAGTATGAAACACTGCTCAGGCCCCTTCACTTCAAGGACCGCTGTCCTCACGCTCCACCAGCCAGCCACGTGGCGGACAGAGAGAGGCGCGGCAGGGCGGCGCCTCCCCGCTTTTCACGCGTGGAATCTCCTCCTTGCTCGGTGCTCCTGGGTATCTCTTTGTGCCCAGCAGATCGGCACATGCAGAGAAGCCCGGCAGCACTGGATGTTAGTTACCAGCGTGCGCTAAATGACAGGCTTCAGAGTTCGGAGGCAACACTGGGAAACTGCTTCTCACCACGCAGTAAAACTGAAGACACACCTGTTACAAGCCATTTGTGGGTGTGTGTAACAGACAAACTCTTCTACGTGCATCAGATTGCTCCGACTCTTGTGAGCATAACGCAAATAGCTACAAATAAATATAACACAATCAATACGCCAATAACATTAAATTAAAGAAACATTCATAGAAATGAAAAAGAATAGCCCGCAGGTACATCACAAACAGATGAATCGCCCAACTGCTGCGTGAAAAAGACAAGAAATAAAATACTATTTACATCTTGGGGGACGTTGGCAAGTGGGTCATTTAGATTATAGTATGTAGAGGTATAGGGAGACCCGGTAAAATGATCAAGAAAACCAAGTTACTGACTGTTATAATCCAGAAGAGTTGTGGTTACTCGAAGGGAGGAAGCACCTGTGGCCTGGCAAGGACAGTGGGAGTTCTGGGCACATTCGCAGCTGGGTATTTCTTGCCGTCAGTGTTGGGTACCTGATAACTAATATGCAACCACTATCTCTCTCTGTCTCCCTCGCTCTCTCTCTGCCTCTTTGTTCTTCTTCCTCCTCCCCCTCCCTTCCTCTGCCTCTTTCAGTCTTCTATATATATATTTTTCAGAGTTATGAAGACATTTCGCCTTCATCTCTTCCCAGAAGAAAAGATCCCATCAGAGAGTAGACTCTCACGTCCAAACACCATGGGACTTCACTGATGAATAAATCAGAAGATTAAAAAAAAAAACAGGCCTACAGCTAGATTTGCATTCAATCAAACTATTCCTCTTCTAGGTTTCTTCCCAAAAGAGTTAAAAACATATTACAGTGATGTATATGGACACATAATTCATAATATATAAACCTCGGAAGCAACCAATATGTCCATCAACAGATACATGGAAAAAGACAATGTAGTATTTAAATACAATGGACTAATAGTCTGTCATGGAGAAGGATAAATTTGAATTGTTTGTAGGAAAATGGTTGAGGCCATGTTAAATGAAGCAGTTTAGTAGTTAATGAAAATGTTAAAGTTTAGCATATACCAAGTAGTTCTTCAAAATGATATAGATTTATTATTATTCGTGGTCAAAAAGTGGAAACAACCTAAATATCTATCAACTTATGAATCTATAAGTAAAACTTCTTTTATCCAGTGGGAAATATTATTTGTCAATAAAGAATGAAATATTGATAAATACTACAATGTGATAGACCATGGGCAAACCTCAAAAGCAAATGCTCATTAACATCTTTAGTTTATTATGAAATAGAAAATATTCAAAGGGAAATGGGGTGAAGGGGTGAGTAATGAGGGATAAAGGAAAAATGTGATGGTAATAAAAAAGGGAAACAGCCGGGTGTGGTGGCTCACGCCTGTAATATCAGCACTCGGGAGGCAGAGATAGGAGGATTGCTGAGTTCGAGGCTTGCCTGGGCACCATAGTGAGTTCAGGGCCAGCCTGAACTACAAAGCGAGACCCTGTCTCAAAAAAAAAAAAAAAAAAAGGAAACAAAGCTTATGTATTTAGGGGGTGGGGCTTGTGGGGTGGACAGAGGAATGGGAAAAACTGAGAATTAAATCGTGTCATGTACTGGTACAAATTCCCAATATTGAGTGTGATCATGATGTGTATATACAATGAACCAATAAAGATTAAAAAATTAAAAAATAAAAATTTGAATAAACATTTGCTAAGTAAAATAAACCAGTCATAAAAGACTACATCATGGGCTAGGGATTCAGCTCAGTGGTACCTCGCAAGTGCAAGGTCTGGAGTTCAATCCCTGGTACCACATACAACAATGCCAGACGTGGTTACTCACGCCTGTCATCTCAGCACTCGGGAGGCAGAGGCAGGAGGATTGCCATGAGTTCGAGGCCAGCCTGGGCTACACAGTGTGTTCAGGGCCGGCCTGAACTACAAAGTGAGACTGTATCAAAAAAGAAAAAAGACTACATTGTGTATAATATCACGTACACAAAATATATGGAATAAGTAAATATTTAAAGACAGGCCATAGATCACTGATTGTCAGCACTTGGGGAAAAGGGAGAAAGGGAAAAATGCCACTATTAGGACAGAAGATTGTTTTGGGATGATGAAGATGTTTTGGAATTATGTGAGACTGGTGACTGTACTATACCATTTTGAAAGTACTAAATTCTACAGAATTATGTACTTTAAAATGTCTCATTTATGCTATGTCAATTATGAAGGCCAAACGCCCACCTCCTGGATCTGGTCCCATATCTCCTCTTATCTCCCTGTCCAGGCGCCCTTTCCCACCTGGGCCGCAGCCGGGATGCAAGCGGGATTACCACGTACATGGCTTCCCTCCTACGACACGCTCTTCCCAGGCTGCCAGGACGACCTTGGAAACGTGAACAAGGTCACGCCGTTGATTTTCTGCACCGGCCCTCAGCCCTGCACCCGTGGCCCTGTCCAGTGTCGCCTCGCACCCTGCTTTGTCCCTGGAGCACACTGTGCCCGGCCCTGCAGGGCGGCACTTGGTCAGCAGAGTCCTCGTCCTTCCTTTGCTGGCCCCTGGCACAGTGCTCAGCTTAGCGCCCGGGGAAGGTTCTCTGGTCTCTCAGGCCCAGCAGCTGCCCAGCGCGCTTTGCCAGATCATCTCGGTTCCCTTCGTGACCAGCAACCTCCACGCGCTGTCCGCCTGCTCTGGAGTGTCGGTCCTTCACCTACGACCCCTGAGACACCTAGTCTGAGACCAAACTGCTTCACTTTAATCCCTGCTTTGTCGTTTCTGGGACAACATATATCATCTACACGTAATTCAGAGGGTTGTTTTGAGACTTCAATGTGGCACCTTTTATGAAAAGCTGAAAAACTTCAGAATATGCTAACAGGCTAACATAGGTGCCAGGTACTACTATTATTATTTCAGATCCCTTTAGTGAACATCAGTATAAATGAGGAAATCGGTGTTCTTTTTATGCAGTCAACCAACATCAGCTTTGTCTCTCTGTGAGTTTGATGACACTGGAAAAGTGTCTTTTTGGCCAGTGCCTGTGGTTCTGGGGCTGTCTGGTCCGTCACACACACATATGCTATAAATAACAAGGTAGACATGACACGAGTTACTTGTTCTGTGCGAGCTGAAGGGGCACATCTGCTCCCCTTGCTTGATCTTCTGGAGGATGCGGAACACTGGGCCTGGCTGAGGGAGGACGAGCCGCCTTCCCCACTTCAGTCCTTCCCACCCGTGTACCCTCCCCTCGGCAGCACCAGCGCCAGCATCCTGAGCGTTAAGGGCCCAAGAAAACGGACAGCACAGGGAATAACACTACTGCTGAGTCATTCGGAAGATACAGCACAAGGTACAGATTTATGCTTGCTAGAGGCATGATGTGAAAGCTAGGATGAAACTTGACGGACCATCATCAAAGCCAAGCAGGAAGACAAGCACGCTGAGAATGGACTCTAAATTTTCCACCAGTGTGGGACTTTCATGGAGAAAACAGAAAATAAAAAAACAAGGATCAAATATGCAGATTTAAAAGAAAACTATTCAGAAACGGCCCTGTGATTGCCAAGATAGCCATGGAACGGAGCGTTTTACACATGCACGGGATGTCTTGTCCATGACGATAGTCATGTTAGGCTATTTGCTGTGATACTGCATTTTAAATTCTTCAGAAACCACGAAACTAAATTAGCAATCCTGTACAGCCTACCTCAGAGATTCCAATTATTGAGTGAAACTGTTGTAAAACATTAAATAGCTCTATTATTCTGAAGATGTTAATACTATCCTCCAGAGTTTAAATATACCTTCACTGAAATAAGTTATAAACTAAAAGAATGTAACTTCATTACTATATTTTGTTCTAGCAGGTAAAGGGCTATGTACACTTTAAATTTAAACTTCCTTGGTAGTTTTTGTGCACAGTAATCTATTTTTTTCCCTATGAAAAGCATAATGATAAAGACTTCCAAAGAAGGCTCAGGATCACTGACGCAGCAGTTCAGTGACATGTCTGGCTGTTTCCAGAGACAGTCCTTTTATCCAGACGACTTTATCTTATTTTAAAGTTATCATATCAGAAATAGTAAAAAATTAATAAATACAGATGTGATTTAATGTTTTTCTAGATGATATAACACTGAATTAAATAAGCAAAAAATTATATTGAAATTTATGTTGTAGGAAAAGCAACTCTGAATTTATTTTGCCACATCATTAACTTTCCAAAATGAAAGTCTTATCTACCTCAAACACCAGTTTGTTTAAATTAAAGTGTTAGGTTAAAATGCCATTTCTTCTCTATGACATAGCAAAGGAAAGGCATAACCTTATAAAAATGGTACTTTCAATAAAGAAAGATTGCCAAAAAGAGCAGGGATTAACAAAAATTATGGGCATGGAACTTTTCCTTCCCTCGCTTCCATTCATGAAGTAACTATTTCATTTATTAAAATAATAATACTAAAAATGAACCTTATGGAATGAAGATAGTGGCCTACAACATTGATTTCATGGCTATAAAATTGTATAATGCAATTTTCATTCTGGTGGCCAACTCAGTATGGAAGGTATTTGTATCCAGTGATAAGTTTTGTACACTGGACAAAATACAGTATCTAATTTATTTATTTCAAATAAGGGTACAATATGAACGATTAGGTTGCCCTGTGTTACTGGTTATATCATTGAATGACAAAAGGATCCTGGGTCATTTCATAACCCTCCACCTCAATTTTCTGCTTCCTGCTAAAGAAATTTCAGTTCTGTCTCTACATTAACATTTTCCTAAAACAAACGGGTATTTTGTATGAGGATACATATGTATGTATTGAGTGTGTAGAAAGTGGAATATGCATCTACAAGCACATTTCATAATGTGTGTATATACCAACTAAAATAGTATGGACTATTATCATATTAAGCCTAGTTAGCATAACACTTTTATACTTAAAATAATTATTTTCTAGGTTCTTTATATATTCTAGGCAGTACACCTTTGTCTGAGGAACAGCTGGTAAAATCTTTCCTACATAAAATCAGATTCCCCCCCTCAAATTTAAAGACCCAATTCAAAAGTGAGCATCTGATATCAACAGACACTTTTCAGTGGAAGAAGTAAAAGCTGCAGAGACACATGAAAAAATGTTAAACACCACAGCTCACTCGAGAGATGCAGATGAAAACAACACTGAGAGTCCACCTTACTCCAGAAAGAATGGTCGCCATCAAGAAACCAACCAATAACAAATGCTACCAGGGCTGTGGGAAGAAAGGACCCCTTCTCCACTGTTGGTGGGAATGTAGACTTTTGTGATCACTGTGGAGACCAGTGTGGAGATTCCTCAAAAAAACTAGGATTAGAGGTCCCATTTGACCCTGCTATTACTCTGCTGGATATGTTCATGAAAGAATTAAAAACATCATGTCACAGTGACATACGTGCCCCCATGTTTATAGCAGCAGTTTACAGTGGCTAAATCTTGGAAACAGCCCAAATGCCCATCATCTAGAGCCTGGATAAGAAGATGGAAGATGCGAAATTTCTTTTTTTTTTTAAACAAAATGGAGTATTATTCAGCCATAAACAATAATAACTTAGAGACATTTATACTTAAATGGATGAACCTTGAGAACATACTCATAAGTGAAATAAATAAGACACAGATGTCTAAATGCCATATCATTTCTCTAATACAAGAAACTGAAGGTGTAAATGAGGTCCAGAATGTACGATAGATATTGTGAAATAGGAAGAAAATGTCCAAAGAGAAAAGGGAATGGGGTAGGGGAAAGTAAAGAAGGGAAAAAAAAATTTGATGATTAAAAAGGAAAAAACAAACACAAAGCTTATATATATAGGGAGTAGTGGGCCTTGGAGAGGGCAGGCCAATGGAGAAAATATGAGTCAAGATATATTATGTACAGATACAAATTGCCAGTGAAGAATGTGGTATTCCTAAAATATACAAATAAACTCAATTCACTGAAAAAAAGAATCAGTCCCCTTATCTTTGAGACAGAACTTACCCTTTACAGAAAGATACTGAGGAAGCTCACGCTTGTAATCCTAGCACTCGGGAGGCAGAGACAGAAGGATTGCTGAGTTCGAGGCTTGCCTGGGCTACATAGTGAGCTCAGAGCCAGCCTGAACTACAAAAGTGAGACCCTGTCTCAAAAAAAAAAAAAAGATACTGAGGAAAATCTGAGAAGTTGATTCACATCTATATTAATTTTTACCATTTTTCTTTTTAAAACCCCACATGGATTTCCTTTAACAGTAAAAACGAGTATTTACATTTCATTTCATTAAACAAGGCAATTTTGAGCAGAGGTCATTATCTTGTAATTTATAGTCAAATCAACAGAGAATTACAGTAAGAACTTTGCAGAATGCAAAGTAAAGAAAAAGTTAGTTGAGAACTTCATTCAGAGGGCCTTTGTGACTAGCATTTAATTGAGTTTCACTTTAATGCTTTGTTTTAAATGCCATTAAAAATGCTGGCACACGTAAGATTTTTCAAAGGCTCCAACTTCTCCACTTACCATTATGCTAGGAAAATTATAGTGGTATTCTTTTTTTTTTTTTTTTTTTTTTTGAGACAAGGTCTTGCTTTGTAGTTCAGGCTGGCCCTGAGCTCACTATGTAGCCCAGGCAAGCCTCAAACTCAGCAATCTTCCTGTCTCTGCCTCCGGAGTGCTGGGATGACAAGCGTGAGCCACCATGCCCGGCACTGTGGTATGTGGTATTGATGGCTGGAGGGTGTGAGTCACCATGCCCAGCATTCTTTGTGATCACTGGGATCGAACTCAGGACCTTGTGCTTGCAAGGCAGGCGCTGGAACCACTGAGCTAAATCTCCCGCCCTACAGTGGTATTCTTTACAAATATGATGTCACAATAGCAACAGCAGGATTGCAGTGCATCATAATACCTTTCATGTAGGTTTCTATTACTTAAATTAGAATGCTTTCTCAAGCTTTATTTTTTTAATATCCTTACTTCCTTTAGCAGTACTTTTCATAAGCACTTGTCGCGCCATTTTGTATATAAACCTTAAAATGAATACAGTACAAATTAGGCTATATCCTCAATAATGAAAAACTTTATTTTATTTTTGTAGAATGCCTGCCTTATGTGTAAGGCCATGGGTGCAATCCCCAGCACCACACACAACAAAATTAAATCAGTGAAACAAATAAAGATTTTTGTCTATAATACCAGAATTCCAGACTTTTAATCTCAGTAAAACTGTATTCTTCATAATATGTTCATAATATTGTTAAAAGCCATACTGTTCATAATTTTCACATTATTGTTTCCTATTTTAGATCCAATTTGATATAAGATATTGTGTTTTGAGACCTAGGAATACAGTTGATGTTAAATCTGGTATATACTGCCGAGCGTGGTGGCTCACGCCTGTAATCCCAGCACTTGGGAAGCAGAGACAGGTGGATTGCTGAGTTCGAGGCCTGCCTGGGCTACATAGTGAGTTCAGGGCCAGCCTGAACTATAAAAGCGGGACCCTGTCTCCAAAAACAAACAAACAAACAAACAAAAAATCTGGTATTTACTAATTCTGTGAAAATAAGGACATTATTTGCCTTCTTTGGGCATTAGCTTTATATGAGAGACACAGCCATTGTCTTCCTCAATTGTTTACTTAGTAAATGAAATGTTTCTTTAACATAAGTTGCTCTATAAATGACTTTTGTCTTATTTACAGTTTTACTTTGTTCTTGATTTTTAAAAAATTATATCAAGGACCAAACAATCTTTTTTGTCTTACATCTGTTTCTGTTTATTGTTGAAAACTTGTGTGTGCGTGTGTGTGTGTGTGTGTGTGTGTGTACATATAAATATACATGGCCAGCAAAATAAATCAGCAAGCCCAAGTCAAGGAAGATTTTAACATAATGTCTCAAGTGTCATTGCAATTCTTCACCCATTTTCATGGTGTTGTTTAAAAAGAAGAAATGACATCACTGGTCATTCGAGAGATGCAGATGAAAACAACACTAAGATCTCATCTCACTCCACAAAGAATGGCTGCTATCTTGAAATTAGCCAGCAACAAATGCTGACGAGGCTGTGGAGAATGAGGAATCCTTCTCCACTGTTGGGAATGCAGACTGGTACAACCTCTATGCAAGTCAGTGTGGAGATTCCTTAAAAAACTAGGATTAGAGGTCCCGTTTCACCCTGCGATTGCCCTGCTAAGAATATACACAAAAGAATTAAAAGAGCCATATCACAGTGACATATGTGCACCCATGTTCATAGCAGCTCAGTTTGTAATAGCTCAATTACAGTCTTTGTAATAGCTCAACCTAAATGCCCCTCAGGTGGAGTCTGGATAAAGATGCGTTTTTTCTATAAAATGGAGTATTACTCTGCCTTAAAGAATGATAAGTTTCAGTCATTTATACTCAAATGGATGTACTTCAGGACATACTCATAAGTGAAATAAATAGGTCACAGATGTGTAAATATCTTATCTGTTCTCTGGTATGAGAAAATGAAGATGTTAATGAGTTCTAGAATGTATGATGGTTATTGTGAAATAGAAAATATTGTAGGGAAAGGGGTGGAGGTGTGAGTAATGAGGGGTAAGGATAACATGTGATGGTAATGAAAAAGGGAAACAAAACTTTAGGGGTGTGGGGTGGGTAAGGGAATGGGAAAAATGAGAATTAAATTGTGTCATATACTGGTATAAATTCCTAATATTGAGTGTGATCATGATATGATGTGTATATATAATGTATCAATAAAGATTAAAAAATTAAAAAAGAAAAATAAGAAAATGACTAGTTTCTAACCAGTATTATACCATAAACTGATGCACCTCAAACTTCAACTCATCAAATATCAGGGGTGCTACATGTGGGTCAGGTTACAATCGACGTAACCACAAGTTTCCAGTAGTATTTCATTCCAAATGCTTTTTTCTGTCATTGAAAGAGCTCTAAATTAAAATGGGTAATGGTATTTCTTATCAAGGTCACCATGATGATTTAATCATTACAGGAAGTAACAACAGAAATATTTAGACAAAGAATCAATCTGAGTGAATGCCGTGAGGTTGCTGTACAGAGAGAGAAGCACTGGCTGTAACAATTCACAAGGCTTGTATGAATCCTGACTCATTCACCGGAGAAGCTTTGTAACATTCATATCAAACAGAATTTCTAGCCACTAGAGGCCCAGACTCTCCATCTTAAAACTAGGGAGGGAGGTGGGGAGAGGAGAGAGAAAAATAGGAATTAAGTTGTGTCACATACTGGTACAAATTCTCAATGTGGAGTGTAATTGTGATGTGTATATATAAGGTACCAATGAAATGTACCAATAAAAAAAAAACTAGGGTGGTAATAATTACATCGTGGTGTGATGCCATGTTAATATCAAATCACATGGTTTCTGTCATTCATTTACTGCACTGTTGGGATTCACAATGAAAGCTGTTAAACAAACAGAAAATCTAAAACAAGATTTGCTAACTCAGTAAGACACTGCTCAGTCCATGCAAGAGCTACTCCACACATGTAACTTAGTAATGTAAATAACAATGACTTGGTAAATTCTATGAGGATAACGGGCCATGAACAGGAGAAAGGAAGAATTTTTTATGTTGATGTGTGGCACACAGAAATAAAACACAAGCTATCAACATGAGCCTCATATGAGAACTTTAGTTTTCTAGGAAGCACACCAAAAAACATAAAAATAAAAAGATAACTATTTTAATAACATTTTAATCCAATGTTTCAAGTGATTATAATCATAATGCATGTAAAATTATGAAGTCAATGTGTTACATTCTCTTTCTTCCTGACTGAAGTGGCGACTGGGTACTGGGCACTTGACATTACCCATCTCAATCAGGCACATTTGAAGCACTCACTAGCCACGTGCAGCTAGTGGGTTCTGCAACTAGAAAATCCAGATCAATAGGGTGTCTGCATGAATGCTCAGAATTCATCAATATTCATCTCAATATTCCAGCAGCCTGGTAGCACAGCCAAAACTACCCATTTCCTAATTCTGTACATTTTAAATGTGATTCTCAAGAAAATCTATCTTTTCCATTGAGATGCCTTAAAGAAATACTGATTATTGAATTGGAAAAGCTTTCCAAGGTAAAACGTAATTACAAATGTTTTGAACTCGTCTTTAATGTTTCTTCAAAAGAGTATGAATAAATATAGATTCTTTCATCTAACAAGGTTGATTTTTTTCTTCTTAGAGATTAAATAAAAGAAGTGTCAAAACGCTCTAATCTTTTTCCCCTGGTGATGCTTTAATGTTAAAAATATTTTCCTAGGACCGGAGATTTAGCTCAGAGGTTCCCACGCCTGCCTCGCTAGCACAAGGTCCTGGGTTCAATCCCAGTAACCACATAC
>PVIC010004773.1:27203-60680 GCA_004025085.1 Thryonomys swinderianus | reverse complement strand
GGAAGGAAGGAAGGAAGGAAGGAAGGAAGGAAGGAAGGAAAGAAAGAAAGAGAGAAAGAAAGAAAGAAAGAAAGAAAGGAAGAAAGAGAAATAAAGAAATAAAGAAAGAAAGAAAGAGAAAGAAAGAAAGAAAAAGAAAGAGAAAGAAAGAAAGAAAGAAAGAAAGAAAGAAAGAAAGAAAGAAAGAAAGAAAGAAAGAGAAAGAAAGAAAGAAAAAGAAAAAGGAAGCAAGAAAGAAAAAGGAAGCAAGCAAGAAAGGAGAGATGTGGGCGAAAAAGACAAAGGGAAATATAAAGTGGAAAAAGGAGGAAGTGTGTTTTTCCAGAAAAGATTTGATATTGGAATTGCTCCTAACAGAAAGGGGGTGGGGACAGATGTTGAGCAGAATGAATCAGGGGATGTTCACTGCTTATTTCCTAAATACTAATTTTCCAAGCAAAGACTGCTTTCATAGAAAACTTACATACAAAAATTAGAATTTTTCAGCACAGACTTTTTCCTCCGAAGTCTTATAGTTGAAAACCCACAAAATTCACAGGAAAATATTGGCTTAATTTTATTTAAAAAGGACAACAAAAGGATATATAGGAATCTATTTCTGTATTTACCCATGTTACAAGTATACACAGGTGAATTTTACTATAATTTTTCACTGCTCATCAACATAGGTCTCTAAAATTTAGTGCTCTCATTGCCTGGTTTTGATCCTCAGAATTTATTTCCATCTTTACAAACTTATTCCTCTTTTAGTTTCTTTGGCTCTGCTCACTCAAAATATCTCCCTTGTATTCGCAACACAGCATAGAGTGTCTCCACCTGACCTTGTTAGTTTCATGATTGTGTCTCTGTGTCAACTGGGCCTCAGAGCGGGCTATCCACCAAGTTTCACTGGAGTAATCAAGTTTAATGCTGTTAGGTTTTACGACTATCCCAGGTGCACCATCACACCGACTGGCAGGACGTAACTGTTACACTGCAGAATTTGCCTGGATCTTCACAGACTTTCAAGATCTGTCAAGTTTTAGAACACAAATATAAAAGTTTTTTAAAAGTAGCTTTAAAAATTTATGTCTGAGGTAGAATTTCTTTCCTTTTAATATATTTTTTCGAATACTAACAGACAGCTTTCTTGTTTAGCTCAAGAATATCCACACAAAACTTCAGTTCTCCTCTTCGGCCATTCTTGCATTCCCTTAAGATCAATGTCTTGTCTTGACCAGCATCCTACTTGCCCAGGGGCCATGATGGTCCTGTTCACAAACTCCTCCTAATGGAAAGAAGTCATGTTCTCCTTGAACATAGCACTGACAGGTTCTCCCCAAAATGCTTTTTAAGTAATAACATTAACATTTCTTTGGCTCACAATTATCATGACCTATTCATGTAAATATCAATTATGTTTAAAGCCTATAAAATAAAAAGAACAATCCTATTGTGTAATACATTCATTACTGTCAACTCTTGCTGACTCATGAAGATTATCACTGAAGACAGGCACATAAGACAGGACTTTCATGACTTACATCAGAGGGATGAGAAGTTAGCTATTAAGGGAAACAAAATAATTGTATAATGGAGCAAATGCAAGTTTGGTGACTTAAACTGCTTGAATGATATACTTGAGAAAATGTGCAAAAAAATTTTAGCCTAGAGTAACCATTAGATTGGTATGTCTCCTAAAATTGTGTCCACACATATAAGACAATGATTGTGTTTATTTTTGAAATGCAATTAAGGGGACTGACAACTGTATGAATGTATTTAAAGCCACCTACTGCCAAGAAATATTTAGGAAACCACTCTGATTTATGTGTTTCTATCATCAAAAAGAAAAAAATTAAAGAAGATGTAAGCACTGGGAAAAGTCATTCTGAAAGTAAATCATAGTTCTATAAAGAAGTCCAGAAAATAATTCATTTATGTGACAGAGAAACATCACTAATTGTTTGCCCGCTGTGGTTAAAATGAAAGCGGGGAAAACATGTTTTTCTCTTGTGTTGTTTCCATAACCCTTTGAGGCTGATGGCTGTCAATCCGTATTTACTGCTTGTTTTCTACTAACCTATGGAACATAAAGCGCCTTGCTTTGTTACATTTCCTTTACTTGTGACTGTGATTATTAACAGGAGCTGTGACTGATTGAAGTAATGACTGTAAAACTCTATAAAAGGAGAAGTGTAACTGAAGTCATGATCAAACTTGGAGCACAGCTTTTAGTGCTGTTCAACCTTATTTGCAAATATGTATTTCTTATTTTATCTTTCCTGTTTTACCCTGATTCCATGCCTCTGTGTTCTTTCTCAGATTCCTGTAACATATGCAGTTCTTAAATGAGGACAAACTAATTATTTGGCACTTTCTGAATATCAAAATCCTATCTGTCATATCTTAAATTTTTATCAGGTCAGTTACAAATGAACATTTATATCCAATAACAGAAAAATAAGATGTATAGTTTCTTGCTTCCTCTGAGCCTCCTTAAATTCTGACAATGTTTAAGAAAGTTAAAGATTTCGAGTCTCAGTTTCTATATTTTCAAAATAGAGAAAATAGTGAATTAGTGTATCGTTCAGTGAAACAACATACACTTCAGATAATTAAATGAATATATGCATATATTTATGCTTAGAATAATTTTTAGAACTTGTGAAATTCAATAAAATTCATGTTATGAATGAACAAATTCTGCCTTCTCTCATAAATGTTTAGAAAATAGAAACATGTTAGTATTCTACAATTTATAAATTTTCTGTGCTACTGTTGCAACACATTTGACTGGTTCCCTGAAAACCTCAATAATGTTTTTTTTCATAGTAGCACTTAAGAGTTCCACATCTGATCTATTGTTCTAATAATGACAGGTCATGTACACTGTATTCTATTGTTTTCCTGTACTCATTTGATTTTTTTGTTTTCCTCATTCCCTTCAAACAGAAAAAAATTGAAAGCATTTTCAAACTGTTATTCAAACTAGTCGTTAATTAAAAAATCATTAGTCACTGGAGACTCTAATATTAAGAATGTTCTTCACAGGCTGGAGATTTAGTTCAGTGGTTCCAGCGCCTGCCTAGCAAGTGCAGGTCCCTGGTTTGATCCCCCATTACCACATACAACAATATGGGGCACAGTGGCTCATGCCCACCGGCAATCAGTACCACTTCCTACCACAAATGCCAGGTTTGGTGGCTCAAGCCTGTAATTCCAGCACTCAGGAGGATTGCTAAGTTCAAGGCTTGCCTGAGCTACACAGTGAGCTCAGGGCCAGCCTACAAAGGGAGACCCTGTCTCAAAAACAAACAAAAACAAAAAAAGAATGTTGTTCATGAAGAATATATTAAAATGACAATAGTCAGTGTAGCAGCTCATGCCTATAATCCCAGCACTCTGGAGGCAGAAGCAGGAGGATTGCTGAGTTGAGACTTGCCTGGGCTATATAGTGAGCTCAGGTGCAACCTAAACTACAAAGCGTGACCCTGTTTTAAAAAAAAATAAATGACAATATCACTCAAATCTTTACATTATTTTGGATGCTTTAATATTGCTCTAGTTTTAAATGAGAGAAGAGGAATCTCACTGAAAAGGCATTACTTTCCTTTAAATAAAAAGTGTCTATTATATAAATAATTCAGCAGCTATAAGATTAAAAGCGTTACTTCATGACTGCATAAAAAGTTCTCCTAAACTATGGAGCCAGAGTCTCTTATAATTGATATTAAGAACAAAATACATAAGCCTGGTTATGGACCAAATTTTCAGAGGTAATTTCCATTTAGTATTTTCTGTTTTTTAATGGGATTTTAGTTATGAGTCAGAAAAAAATATTCATTTGAGTTTTTAAAAAACTATTGTGTTTTAAAATGCTGTAGTTATTGTCACAAGTTTCTTTCTTGTTAAAACAACCCCACATATTTTTCTACCTCTACTCTTCAATACTTAACGTTGAAAGCCTTTACTGTGTTGCTAAAAGCTGTTGTCCTTTTAGAATTGTCAGTAGTGTATCTGTGATTTCATGGAAAGTTGCTAAAGAAAGATTTAGTATTTCTAACAGTTATTTGTATTACTGTCCTCATTTCTACAATGTTCTGTTTTAATGTCACAAGTCTTGAACTTAAGAAGCTGCAAATTACTGCAACATTTGGGTCTTTTCATTTCTTCTTCCATTAATTGTCCATTTATATTACTTGGGCTTATTAATTTTTTTTCCTAAAGCCTTTTCAAAGTTGTTATATGACAACTTTTTTCTCATATGCAAATCATTTTTCTTAGGCTATCACTTTATTTTGAAAGAATTTTCAATTCAGATTATCATTTGAATATATTTGCAACACAAAAACATGTTTCACTACATTGGGAAATGCAATATATAATATTTGTAAAATAAAACAGAAACCAACTAACAGATACAAAGGACATTTTTGTGGTTTTTTTCACAAATGACTGCCTTTAGATCCTGTTTTAATTTCTAAATTTCCTGTACAATCCAAATTGTTCTTCCTATCATCTCAGATTTTTCTTTTTATTACTACCCTATCTACATTTTTCCACTTCGTGTTTTTGATAGATGGCCTCTTTAATAAATAATGTTAAGAATGATTTTTCACATGCAGAAGATTGAATATAAACCCATATCTCTCATCATGTACTAAATCAAAACGGATCACAGAACTAAATGTTAAAATACAAACAACTTACTGAAAGACAAAACAGTTAAAACTCTTGCAGTCACAGAATCTTGCATGGGAGATAGTACTGAGAATCAAGAAATGGTATCATATCAAATTAAAAACCTTCTCCATTTGAATATTTTTAAATTAATTTTGAAATGTGTTCTTTTTGTTCTTTTGGACTATGTTCTCTAAGTTTCAGGTATTTGAGAACGTTCAAGCTATTTCTGTCATTGATTTCTCATTTTTAATTTCCTCGTGAACTGTGAATTTTGTATATGGGGATTTCCAAGTTTCTTTTCTCCCCTCCATCTCCTTTGTATTGATGAGCTTCTATAGTTGTCATTTTCAAGTTCATTCAGTCTTGTACATTCAGAATTTTGCAGTTTCCTTTCAGATGAGCAATACAACCTCAGTAAGCCTTCTCTTAAATTATAGCTTTGTAATCCCTTAGACTATGAGATGGTCCTCTTGTCTGTGTGATGTCTAACTCGAAAAGATACATTGAAAGATGTACTTGCATCAGTCTGGAAGTAATTTGAAACAGCACAGTTGATCACCCAGGTCTACTGTGTTGGGTGAGATCATTACCCACCTCCTCGTCACTTTCGTTTGCACAGACAGGACACATTTTACAGACTGTGTTACAACACGATGGATCGCAGGCCTTCAAAGAGCCTCTATGGCCAGGAAGTGATGGCGTCTCATGGAACCTTAGTGACTTTCCACAGCACTCACTCTACCAAGAACAGTTGGGGTCCCACAAAACATCAGTGTTTCTTTTGTACAACTCCTGCACTATCATCTGAAGCTCTTCTGCAGAGAATTCTGGTCTAGGTCCTGGAATGGGACCCTGGGAAGAGCTTTGGTGAAGTCAGAATTATTTTTATTATTTTATTTTTATTGTTTCCTGATTTACTTTTCTTTACCAAATTTACCTGACCTTTTTGATTCTGATAAAATCACTTATCTTGTCATTCTTGCTACTTTTTCTAATCTCAAAACCTCTAATTGTTTTAGGTATTCTAATTCTGATATTTCCTAATAATATATTTTTGTTTTTGTTGTTCACATACTCTCTATTACCTGTTGTGTCCTCCAATTCATCCTGAACCTCATAAGACTTATCTTCCTTAAAGCATTAATTCCATCTGATGTGTTTAAAAGATCATTAAACACAGGAAAAGCTCAAAGAGATGCTTCTGTTCTGTGCATTATGAGTCTGCACACCTTCACCTGGAAATTTAAGTGCTTCAAAATATATTCCCACCCTTTTATTTTCCAGTTCTTGGTCTCATAATCTAAGTTACTGCACAGTGAGACTCAGTGCATTATTGGTCTCCCTCTGCAATCTATTATTATTTGGATCTAGACTGTTCCCCAGTAGCCCATGGATCAAAATTTTGATTCCTTTTATAGTAACTCTGGAAGTTGGGCTTACAGAGGTGATCGGATCATCAGGACCTTGGGCTCTTTATGGAGTACTCCACCGTGAATTCACAGGTCAGTAACTTATTTGGGGATGAGGTTCCTGTGAAGGAAGGTAGGTCGGGGCCTGTGGCTCTGAGAAGCACACCTCGTCCCTGCTCCTGGAGCCCCCATTTACCATGCAGGGAACTATTTTGCTCCACTGTATGTTGCCTGCTGTGACATTCTGCTCTAATGGGCTAAGAAGCGAGACAGCCTAGGGACCATGAACTGCAACCTCTGACGCTGTGAGCTCAATAAACTTTTCTTCTTTAAAGATTGGTTCTCAGGTATTTTGTCACAACAATGAAAATCTGGTTGGACCACTGTCTTTCCTTCAATCTGAAGATTGGGGGGAAACTCCCCTTTATCTGCAATTTAGAACTTCATTTAATAATTTAGCCTTTCTATATTGTGTAGCTTTGTTGTGCAGGTAGTAGACGACTTTTTTGTGTGTGAAATTCTATAACCAGAAGTAATCTCACCTTTCTTTGAAATCCACTGACATTTTAATTCTAACATTTTATGATATTTTCATTAACTGTATATTAGTTATTTTTATGCACTCAGTTTTCTTTCTACTTGAGTCACATGGAGACAAATACTATGATTGATGGATTTTTTTTTAACCTTTTGCCATCAACAAGTAGTTCCTGAACAATAGATACTGGATATTTATTGTTTTGGGTTTTTTGTCTATGTTGTTTCATTTTTGGTTCTTGACAAAACAAAAACAGGGTTTCTTTATGTAATTTAGGCTGGTCTTGAATTCACCTTGTAACCCAGATTAGTTTCAAACTCATGGCATTGGCCCTATATTAGCTTCCCAAGTGCTGGGATTATAGGCATTCACATCTATGACCAGCTGAATGCTTATTAATAAATGAGTGCTTTTCTAGAAAATTAATCAATTTTGGCTAATTTCAGTAGTTAAATTACTACATGATGAACATGATTAGCTATTTCTTAAGATTGCTACTCTTAGAGTTCAGACTCCACTAGAAACTACAGTGTATTTTGAAAGCTTTGGAATACAGAGTACTTTATCACTGAGTTTTCTCTGACTCAATTCTCAACATAGCTTAGCTGCTAATAGTTTTAGAGAAAACAGAATAAGAGGATATAGTCACTGAAGAAATAGCCTGTAAATTTTTCTTCCAGCTGCACTCTTCTAATTTCTCTTGGTTCCATTCTTAAGAGAGGTTTCCTCTCTTTCAGATTCTGAAAGTACAAGCAAAGGATAAGTCTCCTCTTTCCTTTCACCTAGGGCTGTAAGCAGTCAGCACCTCTCAGGGAAACAAGGTAATACAAAAGTGATAAACCTAAAAAGATAGTCTTTATGTATCTTTGGTCTTCTGAGACAGGTAAACTATATGAACTTTACTCTGAGACAGGTAAACTATATGAACTCTGCTGTCAGGGCTTCACTGAAATACAGATCTCAGTAAAGAAATAACAAGGAAACTTTTTCATAATTAGAATAATTATTTGCCTTTAATGTGCCCTATTCCTTTCCAAGCCCCAAGTGAATCCCATTTCTTCCTCATCCTAGATAAAGGAAGCACCTAATACTTTTATCATTTTACTTTAGTACTCAATCAATGTGGTCAAATTATTCATGAGATTGAGTGTATTAAGTGAATGTGTTTTTTGAGTCCAATGGGATCTGAATACTCATACTGTTCTTAAAACTTTTTGCATTTCTTATTCCTATGTTTCCTTCTACCTAAAAAGATGTTAATATTTGCTTTCTACATGTGAAAGAAGAGCAGAAATTAAGATGGCCTATCTGGTCTCTAGTTTTTGGACCTTTGTGAAACCACTAGGTTTTTAGTGTGGATGAGACTAGAAACAGGCTTGTTACAGAGATGCTGTGTAAGCTGCCAGCTTCCTAGCATTTTTCCTTCAGCATCTTACCCTCTTTAGTGACTCTATGCAACTACAATGATAGAAGGGCCATATGAAAAATAACAAGTGACCTTGATCGAAAAATGCTTCAAACTTACATGTGCTAGGAAGAGAAATCAGTCAACAACCTTGTGTTAGGGTTTACATACAAAAGTCTCCCAAGAGCCCGATCCACTCATGGGTAGGATAGTTTGAAAGTGATCAAATTATGAGGGCATATTGCTGACCTGCAGTTATGAGGTAGGGTTTGGTTGGAAGAGGCGGGTCACCTGGGTTGTGGTCTGGAAGGTTTTATCCTCCTGTTAGGCCTTCCTTCCATCTTTTCTGCTATCTTTTATGCCATGGACATCTCTCTTCAGTTATGCCCTGTGCTGCGCTGTCCTGAGTTCAGCCAACTATAGTCTGAAATTTGAATGAAAATAAACCTCTTTTTTAGGTTGTTAATATTGGACATTGTGACTGACTAGAAAGTGACAAGGATGCATTTGGATACTGAGAGTAGAGCGGTGTCTGTGACAGTTTCTGATCTCGTGCTCAGAAGCCTTTGTAACTGGCTTAGAGAGACTTTCAGACATGCTGGCTAGAGAAGCCCTAGAACGCCGAGCTTGATAGATGATTCTGGTCAGAACACAGAAGACCAAAATACCAACTAACACGACTGGCAAACACCAGGCTCCAGTGGCTTCAGCTGAGAACTCCTGTGGCTGTTTCATTCCAGGCCACATGTGCTATGCCAGAAAATGTGTCTATATTTTCTTCATATCTGGAACTTTGTGAGAGATTGAGATTAATGACAGTGCACTAATTAATCTGGTAGAGTAAATTTCAAAGCAGCCCATATTTGGGGCTGTGATATGGACATTATTGGGAGCTTTCACTCAGGTTCATATTCCAAATCAACAGAAAAAAAAGAACAGTTTAAAGGTTTTCAGTTTTACCAGAAAGAAAATGCTGCTAAAGATGAGATACAGGAGAGCTGAGCTCCTCACAAGGTTTTCAATGAAAGAAAGAGAGAAAGAAAGAGAGAAAGAAAGAAAGAAAGAAAGAAAGAAAGAAAGAAAGAAAGAAAGAAAGAAAGAAAGAAAGAAGAAGGAAGGAAGGAAAGAAGGAAGGAAGGAAGGAAGGAAGGAAGGAAGGAAGGAAGGAAGGAAGGAAGGAAGGGAAGGAAGGAAGAAAGAAAGAAAGAAAGAAAGAAAGAAAGAAAGAAAGAAAGAAAGAAAGAAAGAAAGAAAGAAAGAAAGAAAGAAAGAAGGAAAGAATGAAAGAAATCCTCATCATTTGGATCTAGACACTAGGAAAAATTAAGGGTATGTAAAGAATCCCAGAGATCTCACCCTTCTTAGGATCTTGGATTCAAGAGGGAAATCCATCGCTATGAGAAGGGAGTCTCAGGGCACTGTATTTCAGAAAAGCAGCCTAGAGGATTAATATCTCAGGGTTCAGCTACACACTGCTTAGCCATTTGGACATGCAGAGGCAAACACAACCATTATTTTAAGGAGATGTGATTCCTCCACCAGCTTCCGGCAGATCTCGATGTCATCATGTCACAGTGGCCTTCTAGGAAGTGTATGGAGAATCCCCAAATTACAGAGTCCTGGAGGCGTGTCCGCAGGCCAGAAGGCCAGGCAGTCTCTCTCGCGAGGGCAGTAAATGAAAACCACGAGAGTTCAGCTGAACGTGTTGCAGAGAGAGATCTGAAGGATTGGAGAGGCAAAGAATGTGCAATCCCTGCAGAAAGCTGCAAGGAGTGAGCAAAGCCAGACTAAGAGCCCATGAGACAGCTGTAACCACCAACAGCGCTGTAGGGGCCACAGCCGCCCAAAGCCTCTGCGGTTCTCATCTCGCCTTCAGAACTTGCTTTCAGTGCTGGATGTGGAGTCACAAGATTTGTTTGTCCTGCTGGGTTTCAGTCTTGCTTTAGTCTCAGTGATTTCTATTCCCTTATTTCTCCTTCCTAGAATGGGAATATTTACTCTGTGTCATTATAGGTTGGCAGTGTTTAACTTTCTGATTGTTGCAGGTGTTCACAGCTTGGAATTTTCCTTACACTTCAAAGGAAACTTTGTACTTGTACTTTCAATAATGCTAAACTGTTAGAGATATGCTACATGCACTTTACATAAATAGATGTACATGAGTCTTTGAAGTACTACCAGCAAAATGTTATGGTTTATATGCAGATGTTTCCCAAGACCTTCATGTGCTCATAAACAGGCCTTTTGGAAAATGATTGTCTAATGGAAGCTTATTGCTGACTTGTTAGGACATGGGGTCTGATCATAAAAGGTGGGTCACCGGATCAGTGGCCTGGAACTGTTTATTTCCCTCCTTGGCTATTTCTTCCCTTGACACTGTGTCATGCCTTAAGTAGCTATCTTCCATTATTCTCTTCTGCCATGGCATCATGCCTTAAAGCTGCCCATTTACAGACTGAAACATGAGCCAAATATCTTTTCTGAAGAGTTGATCCTATCAAATTATGGCCATACATGTATATACACATTTATTGCAGCACAATGCAAATAGCTAACTTCTGAAAGCACTCTACATCAACAGATGAGTCAATAAGGAGAGTGTGATATATACGTATATCTACAAGGGAATGCCACTCTTCCATGCAGAAGGATAGATTTTAGTCATCTGTGGGGAAATGGATGGACCTTGAGGACAGGAGATTCAGTAAATCAGACATGCAAACTTCAACACTGCATGATGTTTTTTTTTAAATATGAGAACTCCAAAATATAAATAAAGAGAAAAAGAAAAGACAAATAGGAAACAGCATCTCTTTGCAAAAGAGATGAAGAGATGAAGAAAGGTAGGAAGGGAGAGTGGGGAAGGGAATGAAAAAATCATTACGTTTTTTTACATGCTATGTAAATGAACCAATTGCCCACAAAGAATGTAATCTAATGTTGTAAAAATAAAAATTCTAAAATTAAAAATAAACTAAATTAAAAATCTAATTTAAAAATTAAAATAGCCAGGCATGGTAGCTCACACCTATAATCCCAGCACTCAGGAGGCAGAGGCAGGAGGATTGCTGAGTTCTAGGCTTGCCTGAGCTACATAGTGAGCTCAGGGCTAGCCTGAACTACAAAGCAAGACCCTGTCTCAAAAAAAATAAAAATGAAAATAAAAATAAAAAATAAATCACACTTCATGAAGAAACCAAAAATGAAGGCCAAATCAAGAACAAATTTTTAAAAAAATTATGTAGGGGAAGTAAAAAGAATTAAGATGAGTTATATACTGGTACCAACTCCCCATGATGAATCATTATGTACTGCATACATATACTAATAAAAATATATAGAATTTTAAAAATTATCTCAGGTTGAGTGGCTGGGTGTTATGTTTCAGTCATGAGAAAATGGCTAAGACTCCAGTAAGAGAGTTTGTTTTCTCAATGAAACTACAGCCTCTCTGTTGCAGACTTGGGAGATGCTGAATCATATGATTCAGTTAATTCATGTTCACACTCTTTAACCTATAAAACTTGAGACAATACATATGAAATATTTTGTTCTATGTCCAGAACTTTTCATAAATATTATGCAGCACCATGAAACTAAAACATTTGATGTATAGAAGTGATGTGTCATAAAATAGTAAAAATAAAAACCAAAATCTGTATGTGTGGGTTACAGGTTGAAATAATTTTGAGAAACATGACATAGGAAAGTTTAAATTATCTTGACCATACTGCTGCTAAATGTGACCTCAGAGGATATGGACCGTGGACCCCTGTAACATTACTGGAAACCTCTGTGGTAGGCTCCAGTCTCCTACTCAGTGTATGAGGCAGGCCTGGGGAGGGGGACAAAGACAAAAACTAAGACAGGATTAAAAGAAACTAAAAGCAGGGAGCCAACATGGTCAATGCTGGTCCAATTGCCAAAGGCAATGGTCAGCCCAAGCTACTGATTTTTATTTTTATTGGGGTAAAGGCAAGGTTTGTACAGGGGCAGGACTATATGCAAGGGTGTGCAATCATGAAATTTTATGGGAATTAATATAAATAAGGCTTGTAAAAGACAAGACAAAGCATTTTCAGATTTGGAACAGAATAGACAAAACATATGGTTGTAATTAAAACATTATCTTTCTAGCTAGAAGGTTTTAATTGTAGAAAAGGAATTTGGGTGTGAGCTTCTCTGACCATGGCATGTATGTAGGCTTTGCCTGGACTCACTTCTAAAACTAAGCCTATTGCAGGTTTAACTGTTTATAGCCTGCTTTGAACATAATAAGTTTTGGCATCTCCCACAGATATTAATGGTTAGAGTATAGAACAAAGGTTGGAACATATTTCTGGAAGACCAAGAAAGGAAACTAAGTAGTGGCAGAAGGTTTAGCAAAAATTATATAGAAGTGCCAGGTGATTGTGCGGTATGTGTGTGTGTGTGTGTGTGTGTTTGTGTGTGTGTGTGTGCCTGTGTGTTCATGTGATTGTAGGGTGTTTGTTTCAAATTGATTTTAATTAGTTCATGGCTGTGTATATAATGATTCCGTTCATCATGGAGAGTTGGTATAGGTACTAATTCTTTTATGTCTCCTCTTCCATCTTTCCTGTTGCT
Source organism: Thryonomys swinderianus (assembly GCA_004025085.1). NCBI lineage: Eukaryota > Metazoa > Chordata > Mammalia > Rodentia > Thryonomyidae > Thryonomys > Thryonomys swinderianus. The sequence continues at coordinate 48,058 of PVIC010004773.1, read as the reverse complement.
TCTTCCTCCACCTCTTGACATTTCCTGACAAATCCTGTAAGTTTTGTCAATGCCATTTTGATTGCTTCTTGCTGCTTACAGTATAAAATGAGAGATTAAGGAAAAAAAGAACTACTGACTGAAAAGTTCTAAAGAATTGAAGATTTTGAAAATTCATACACTTTTCACATGGCAAAAGCTGTTGAAACATATAAATTGCTTTTAAAGATATGGCATAGTGAAAAATATAGGCCTATGCAACTTTTGGCTAGAACCACAGCAAGATCAGATCACAGTTTTGAACTGCAGATAGAATACTATCAAGAGACTATGTGTTTCACAGACTGGTTCAATCAGTATGAAGGCATCCGAGCTTGTGAAGTGTAACAGCTCTCAGCCATTTCGAAAGCAACCAAAGAAAGAAAAGAGATGATCATGAGAAAATTGTGGACGTGGCTTTTATATAAAAAAACAGACATCAGTGAAATCCAATGAGGCTCCCAAAGTAGATTCGAGAATTGTTTTAGCAAAAACAACTCAGAAGGCACTTGAAAGTAACAGGAAGGACAAATGCCAGAAGGTTGTTGGATCCCAAAATGGGAGTAGTGCAAAGCAGGCTAGCAAAATACTTACCACCAAATGGCTACAAATTACGTTTAATAATTGTTTTATTGAGAACCTAGAAGGAAATGGAAATACCAGTATTTGAATATCCATTTCTGTAATAATGAAATAAGTTTTCCGCTGATAAAACTCCCAGGCAGAATTAGTCATAGGAATTGTGTTTCCTACCTTGTTGTTAGAAAAAATGTTCAAAGTCTTTCTTTCATGCAAAGAGGGTTCTGAAATGGGCACTTAATGGTCTCCTGAAATACAAGGTAGTAAAAGAAAATGAAGGAGTGACAGCCAAGTAGGACTTTGTGACTGATGACTACCACAAAAAGGCATTTTGAAAAGGGTGACGCCATAGAATATTTACTAAAAGCATACTTCTCTGCAGAAGTATCTTCAGGGGAGATGCACTTTACACTGAGCACAATGACAATATAGCTCACAGATGCAATTTGTACTTAAAAACCAGAAAGCAATTGTTCCAGACCAAAGCAGGGTGAGTGATACACCAGCATTGATACTCGTCTTGTTTTCTGCGGTATAACTAATGCGCCTCAACATAAAACAAGTACTTTTTCAGGTAGAAGTTCAGGTTATTTGAAAATTAATGGTTTGAATGAGTCACTAAACAATTTCTTCATAAATCAGTGAGTTCTGTGTGTGTGTGTGTGTGTATACATATATGTGCTGGTACAATTAGCTAAGTACATGAGGTCATTCTTACATAAAAGTCTTATGGCATCTTACCACATCGAGGATTGCATATTTAATAATCTAGATAATTTTTTTACATTATAGTAACTGCCTACACTATGAGGTATTTTTTCCATTTGTCCTTTGTTGACAATGTTTTAAATTCACTGATTTAATACCTTCTGTACTACTTTAATTCTTTCAAATGATTAAAGTATCACTTCAGGATTGTTATGCAATCTAATAATCTTTGAAAGAAATGATTTGATTTATTCTCCTTCCTGAAACACACAATGCACCACTGAGTTTTTCAAAAAGTAATACTGCTTGATTAATAAATCTATTTAATTTGTGACCCAAATCTTTCTTCCTCTTAAAATTTACCATAAACATTCATGCTTTCCTGTCAACACACTTATTATATTTTATCATTATTCAATGTTGATATTCTTTATTTTATAGTTATCATTCTCATTAGACTACAATTTCCAAGAGTATAAGGGTTTTGTCTAATTTCTTTACTAATCTGGGAAATGTATTATAACTAGAATATATGAAACAGTCAATAGGTGGAAATACATTAATTAAAATGCACAAGTAAATCTTTGTTAGATAGTTTTATGAATGTATATTTTATTATAACTTTTTTATTTTGGGGAGTAGCGGACCTGATTTTTGAAAATCTGATAGAAATTTTAAATTCTCCTTTATGTTAACAAAATTTGAGAATTTCCAACTAGTCATTTTCTCTTACAGTCTATCTTTATGTTACTGATAGGGGAACTCTTAATATCCTATTCTTAGAAAGAAACAGTGTAACACAAAAGACATATTGTTAATGATTAAATACAGTCTTGCATAATGTTGAAATTAATTAAATAATTTTGATTAAAACTACTAGAGATTTTCTTTTCTAATTAAATATTCATTCAAATATATTTCTTCAGCTTTCTTGTCCAATCTCAATTATATTATCTTCTCCAACAGCTTGACAATAAATGGGAACCTATAACATATGTAATTTTCTGTTAATCACAAATTCTCAATGTAAATCTTTATCTGTGATCTATCTGGTATAAATGGATTTTGCATAGCCATCAATTATTTGCATACTCTAAAGAATTTAGCAGTACAGCTCAATAGATTGCAAATTAAAAGAATTTGAATTGTCCTAGATTTTATCTACATATTGTCTTTCCTATCAAAATGAACTCAGTAGCACTTTTTTTTTAAGCTGTGCAGGTGTAAAAATATTTACTGTCATATGAGAGATGCGAGCAAAAATAAGTGCTAGATTTCTTTGCTGCACTCAATTGGATTAAATTAAGGAAACCTACTTGTTTTTCTAAGTTTAAATTTACTCATTCAGAAAAAAGATATTATGTATATTGACCAAAAGCTAAAGAAATAGATCTGCCTTTCTTTACCTTCTCTCATCTTGACCTCAAAAAATAGGGCATATCAAATGGAGTCACTGCTTAAATATTGGTATTGATTATATTTACAATGACTAAAAATAAATTCAAAGTATAAGCAGGGGCTGGAGGGTTAGCTCAGTGGTTCCAGCACCTGCTTCACAAGCCCAAGGTCCTGAGTTCGATCCCCGGTAACCACGTACAATGCTGGGCGTGGTGACTCATGCCCACCAGTAATCAATACCACATACCACAGTGTCAGGCATGGTGGCTCACGTCTGTAATCCCAGCACTCGGGAGGCAGAGACAGGAGGATTGCTGAGTTCGAGGCTTGCCTAGGCTACATAGCTCAGAGCCAGCCTGAACTACAAAGCGAGACCCTGTCCCAAAAAAAAAAAAATGTATAAGCCAACATTTTCTAGCAAAAATTTTTCTAAAATCATCACTGACTCTTCTCAAAATTTTTGTTTTATGTCAGCCTATCAATTTTATTTATTAATCTATTTAATATCAACAAATGGTAAATCTTACTTTAAAAACTGAATAAAAACTGCATATTTAATTACTCAGGCTTTAGTGCATCCATTTTTTAATTTACACATTCTTATACATAAATAATATACCAAAAGCAGTAAGTTTCAATTATTTTACATTTAACTTTTTTTTTTTTTTTTTTTGCTTTTTGAGACAGGGTCTCGCTTTGTAGTTCAGGCTGACCCTGAGCTCCCTATGGTGCCCAGGCAAGCCACCGCGAACTCAGCAATCCTCCTGTCCCTGCCTCCTGAGTGCTGGGATATACATTTAACTTTTATCAGAACTCAGTAAAATAATGGTTTGTAAGCAAGAGATGATTCTAGCGTTTTTAAATTTCTGGGTGAATAGGTCTGTAGGTTTGTTCAAATATTTGTCCCTGTACGGTGTCTGACGACAATGTGAAATGCTGGGAGTCAGTGACTTAGCCATCTTCTAAAGCATGGGAGCGGACAGAGACACTGTGGAAAGGAAAGCACAGTGTGTTTAGGGGGTGATGGGCTGTGAAGGTTTTGCCTGGCAGCAAGATACTGGAACTAGAAAATTTCTAAATATCAGGTAACCTTGGAAAAATGAGAATTAAGTCATGTCGTATACACGTACAAATTCTCAGTGTGGAATGTAATTGTGATGTGTATATATAATGGAATGTAATTGTGATGTGTATATATAATGTACCAATAAATTAAATTATATTTTAAAAATCAGGTAATCAGAATTCTTGTTATTTCTGTGTGACAAGCTGCCCAAAGTTTATATATCTGATATAGTAACTCATGTCAGACAGGTGGCCATCAACTGCCCATGCCAGAATGATGTTCGGTTACTTGGGAATTAAGCATTTCCCTTTGCTAGTTAAATTTTACTTTTTATATCTGATTGACCTCAGAATCCTGACGACATATTTGCTTAATTACTTGTTGGCAGTACTTTTTTTTTTTTTTGTACTGGGGATCGAACTCTGGCCCTTGTTCATACAAGGTTGGCACAGTACCACTTAAGCTAAATCCCCAGCCCTGGTAGTACTTAATCTGACATATTATCTTATAATAGGAGTCTAGAATTTGTGCACTTTTTTTCTGCACTGAGGATTGACCCAGGGCCTTTGCATTGACTTACATCCTCAAAATTTTTGACACTGTCTCAAAGAATTATGCTGGGCTTGAATTTTTCATCTCCTTTAGTCTCTGAGAATGCTGGGATTATAGGCATATGTCACAATGCCTGGTTTAAAATATGTACTTTTAAAAACTTCTCCAGAGACCAGCATAGATAGAATAAATATTAATGAACTTGATAGAAACTTAAAATATCTGGTCTATTCAGTGTCTCAAAGATCTCTGGTAGTAGTTTTTAACTGTAGAGCTAATTAATATATAAAATTATAGAAAACAGAAAATATAGGAAAGAAACAATTTAAAATTACTCATACTTAAATCAGAAGATAACCATCATAGTTGTTTTATATCTTTATCTTGAATATATTTTCTATTTTGTAAAGAATATCACATACTACATAGTTTATGTTATAGCATGCCATTACTTTCAAAATATGAACATTTTCTCATACAATTGACAGTTTTAAAAACACAATACAATGGAGGCAGAGACAAGAGGATTGCTGAGTTCGAGGCTTGCCTAGGCTACATAGTGAGCTCAGGGCCAGCCTGAGCTACAAAGTGAGACCCTGTCAAAAAAAAAATACAGTACAATGATTACAATTCTTGATAATATAATATTTATGGTGTTTGTGATAGTTTAATTAGAAACATGATAAATATTTTGTTCAACAACATCAGTCTTTCTTTTTTTAAAGATGTGCCCTGCCCAGGGGAGGTAGGAACTTGCCATCCTCCTGCCTCAGCCTCCTAGAATGCTGGATGATGGGCATGCGCCCCATGCCGAGCTAGGCTACATCATTCCTCCCTTGGGTAGATACGTTGTGAAATTAGAGGTGCTGGAGGGATAATTGTGAAAACCTACAAAGAGTAGCATCACCTGAGAATTAGAAAGGTAAGAAAGAAATGGATAAGGTATTACCAGAAGCTATTATCTCATAGGAGCTTATAATTCTCCTTTGTGTGGAACAAATACAAAAATATCCACCCTCAGCATGGCTGTACTTAATTAACAAAAGAGGTAATGGTGGGATAGAGTAAAAGGTCATTTCCCTTTACTGAACTCTGTGACACTTACCAAGCATTTCCCATAATTTATTAAAAGCTACATCAAGGCTAATATTGGGCTACTTCAAAGTTTGAGAGCATTTTTACTGAGACAGATCATTCTGATATCACTGATACCATCTTTGATAAAATTCAGGTGTATGAAAATAATTGTCTTGTGTCTTTTATGTAGAAATGAAAACATTTTGTGAGTATCTTGTGAAAGATCCTGAGGCAATACTTAGGAAATAACCTAGCAAGATCAGCTGTTATCCTCCTCTGTGAAGGATAGGACATTTCTTAATGTTTTGTATTTCTTTTTAATATTTTAAAATCTTTACTGTCTTAGAGATTTATTTTCTGGTGAACTTCCCAGGTCAACCATGTATCTTAAATAGGATTTGCCAATAAACTGGTGATGCTGTACATACTATTCCTAGGCTATTAGAAGTTACAAAATGGTAGCGAAACACTAGGCTTATTAGAATCCAAATATTTGTAAAGCCTTTCTGACTAAAGAAAGTAACAATTGAATTTGCACTTACATAAAATAACTGGCATTTTAAAGAATATTATTGGTTACATCCTAAAGTATATTAAAAATTGAAGTGGTTCTGGAAGTATTAATGTTAGTGTTCAGTTTTTAATGATTAAGGCAACTTTAGGGCACTGAATTCACCTTGACATGAAAATAAATCAACAGAATGATAAGGAATTAAACAAAATAAGGATAACATTTAATCAACATGTTCGTTATATTTTTTTTTTAAATGAAGACAAAATGAAGGTACTCCCATTACATTCTGGGAAAGGGCTTCAGGTTCCAGCTGGTTTGGATCTTTGTCTGTGACTACTGTGTTTAGCCTGGACAAGCAAAAAGAATGTTCTGGAAGGGCTGTCCATTTGGTGCCTTTTAGGCACCAAATAAAGGAAGCACACATGAGGAAAGGCTGGAAACACCCACTTTTGATAATGGGCAGGGACTGATTTTGAAACCAGAGGGCCTCACCAATTTTAAACTAACTCTTTCTAGGCAGCCTGGGGGATAAATTGTTCTCACAAGCAGTGACTCTGTGTGTCTCAGACCACTGATATCAAAATACCAGACAAATGTGACTTTCAGTCCTATCTTAAAATTATATGCTCACAGGTTGGAAAGGCACTTTTTCATTTCACAGTTGAGAAGAGTCAGGAGAATCTGGGTAGCTTTTCTTTAAGGTCAAGCAGCTAATTTGTATCGCAGCTGGCACAGTAACCCTATTCTGCTTAGGCCGGGTCCGGGTCATTTCATCAAACAATGGTGCCACCTGCGTAGCATGTGATGAGAAAAGAATGTCAGTTGCTGCAGGAGTTCTCAGGATCTGAACAGCTCAGGTGCCATGGGTGACTCTCGTGTGTGAATTCAAACCAAGGACTCCATGGTAAGTCACAGCATCCCCTTGTCACAATACCAAGTGCCTATTAGTTTATCAAAAATAATGTCTTTCCTGTTAGCAGGTGTCCATTTCTACGACTACTATGCCACTAACACATTTTTATTTTATCCTAAATACAGGTAGCATATTACTTTTTGTTACTTATAGAGCCACTTAAAGATGTTTGCAGTCTAACATATCTCAAACTGGCCCTCCACATTTTGGTATCTGTATGTACCAATTCTGTTGTTGACGACTCCTACTCATTTATGTGGTTTTGATTCCTGCAAGTTCGTGAAAACCCAGGCTAATTTTCCCCCCAAGCTTCACAACTATCACAGGCTTCAGAGCATTATTCTTGCCTATCTCGCCCTATAGCCAGGTCTTCAACCACTCTTCTCATTTTTCAGAAAGCTATCATAATTTTACCAAATTAAATGAGCAAGTTTGTGCCTTAAGTGACATCTGCCTGATGAATTTGCATTTTCCTCTCTATTGCAATTAATTCATTTTGTCAATCTAGTTCAAGCTTCTTAGTGTATTCCATATACTTTAAAATTTATTTTCAGCTTCTATGTACACAGTAAATGATAGACTTTTTTTCTCACAATATCTCAAAGCTCTCTCTCTCTCTCTCTCTCATAGAAAATTAAGTCCTTAAAAATATATTACATGTAATGGCGTTCTTCAAGGTATTTATTTAACTTAACAAAATAGAAATACATCAGTACTTTCAGGAGTTTTGTTTGTTTTTGAGACATGGTCTCACTCTGTGGTTCAGCCTGGCCCTGAGCTCACTATGTAGCCCAGGCAAACCTCAAACTCAACAATCCTCCTGCCACTGCCTCCCGAGTGCTGGGATGACAGGCGTGAGACACCATGCCTAGCACTGTGGTAGGTGGCACTGATTGCTGGTGGGCATGAGTCATCACACCCAGTATTGTTGTATCTGATTACCAGGATCTAACCAGGGACCTTGCACTTGCAAAGCAGGCACCAGAACCACTGAGCTAAATCTCTGGTCCTTTCAGGAGTTTTATAATAAGAAAATAGCTAAATATCTTCCTCAACAACTAAAACCACTCAGAAAGAAACTTTGAAGTTGAGAAAAAAAATGTTTTTTAATGATTTTCATACCAAGTAATCATAAAATTTAAATAATTGTGTTTGCACATTGTATAGAATTATAATCAGTCCTATTGAGGTACTTTTTAATCACACTAAAGTCCTCTAGTTTCTCCAAATGCAAGTCTCTCTCCTCTTCAATTTTTTTTTTTTTGAGACAGGGTCTCACCTTGTAGTTCAGGCTAGCCCTGAGCTCACTATGTAGCCCAGGCAAGCCTCAAACTCAGGAATCCTCCTGTCTCTGCCTCCTGAGTGCTGGGATTACAGGCAAGAGACACTACGCCCAGCACTGTGGTAGGTGGCACTGATTGCTGGTGGGCATGAGTCTCCACACCCAGTCTTGTTGTATGTGGCTACCAGGATGGAACCAGGGACCTTGCAGTTGCTAGACAGGCACCGGAACCACTAAGCTAAATCTCCAGCGCTCCTTTTCAAATTCTATCAGCTGTTTAAACTATTTCCATATTTTATCTCCTTCTCTCCCTCCATTGTTCATCTAGTTCTTTCTTATATCTGAGAAGTAACTTACTTCGGAAAATTTTACTAATTAACATTTAAATGGAACAATTAAATAGAATAACTTTGCTAGACAAGGATCAGATGCATTGTTGTGACACAATTTAAAATTAGCAAAAGCTAAATAAATCAAAGAAAATATATATCTGGATCTGAAAATTTAGTATTATCAGAAAGATTTGGTTTCTCTGTAACTGATCTGCAAAGTAAATATCATACCAAGAAAAATCCGAATTAATTTCAGAAAAAAGTGGAAAGGCTATTGCTTAAATTTATATAAATTATGAAAAGAACATGCAACATGATTTTACACAAGAGAAAAATATTGCATAATTTAAACTAGTCAGTACAAGATTTTCTCATAAGCCTAGCAGAGTAAATGTAAAATTGTAATTGAACAAGAATAGGAACACATAGTAGTGAAACAGAATACTGTGCAGGAATAATCTCAACATACATGGCCCTTTAGTTTGTTGCAGGATGACCTGCAGAATAGTCGGATATGGACAGTCTAGTTGATAAAGGCAAAAATATTATATCAGCTTCTTTATTATTTCATGTATCTTTAGATCTAAAAGAAAAATGATATTTTTTATAAACTGGCCACAGGGCAAAGATTGCCCAAACATTATATAAAACTGCAGTAAGTGTGAATACATCATTGATTAAATAAAGCTACATTAATAATAGTTTACCAAGAGATAGTTTAGAAAATAAACTGATCTGTTGTTATAGATATACATTAGTAATACGAAATGTAATTGTCAGAGCACTTACATTATGAACACTAAAAACAGCTGTGAGTCCATAAGGAAAAGTCACTCTTTGTAAATAATGGGTAAGAGACAAAATGTATAATGTCACAAAAGAAAATATATAAATGAGCAACAAATATATGAAAAAATCCTCAACTTCATGAAGATAAGGAAAGCACAAAAGAAAGTTATATATATAGTTTTAAATATATATTTATATACATAAATGTATACATTTCTATATATGGATATATTCTTTGCAAAGAGTAAAGTTAGTCAAATCGACAACCCTAAGATAGTACAAGGATCTGTCACAAATACAACTTTTACATGCAGATAAGTGATAAAAGCATAAAGTGGTATGATCACTAAAACATTGTAGTTGCTAGTAAAGCAAAACACATAATTAAATATTTCTATCATGAGCTGTATGACTGTAGAAATTCAGATGGCAAGATTGTGGTCATAATGTCGCTCATAGTTGTTGCATTATTGTCTTTAAACGTCTTCAGCATCTGCAGTGACAGCTGTGGCACCTCTCTGATTCCTGGTGACTTCTTTTCTAGTCTCTTGCCCCTCAGAATTTCACAGTTACTGCTGTAGTCTAAGCTTTTCCTACATTGTTTCTGTCTTCTTTTCTCTTTTGGCTCAGAAGATACACATAGCTTTTCTGGCTTCTTTAATATTCTATTTTCACCAGTTTCCTGATTTATGAAAGCTGTGATAATAGCCCCCCTATTATAACTTACAGTGGAATATCTCTTTATCCCAGTGAAGTCCAAGTTTGGAAACTCTAATGATTGAAAACGTTTTATATAAACTTTCAGACAATATGAGAAACAGATTAGGCAGAGAGGGAGAAGTTGTGAGAATTTTAATGTGAAGAGCATCATTTTTCCTACAGGGTTTAGAAAAAAGAAAATGGAAGGGCCTGATGTTAGATCAACAGAGAATAGCACTCACCAGAGAAAAGGCAAAACACTATTTTCCAGTTTCTCCTACACTGCGTTGTCTATCTCATACTGGAAGATACTTCTGTTTTTTTTTTTTAAGACATTTGTTATAATGACTTTTACAATGACAATGCTGAGACTATTTTTATGCTGCACTTGGCTTTGTTTGCAACTGGATTAGTCAAGAAGAATGAGAAATTATTAAAGTTACAGGCATATCACATGTAACCTTTTAATCTTAAAAAAGAATTGCCATGAATAGTGCCCTAGAAAAACCTACAAATGGAAAAGTCGCTTTTAAATTTTCCATTGTGCTATTAGTTTAATGAATATAATTCTTTAGAAGAAGTTTTAAATTTTTGCACTCTCATTGCATTTCTGAATCTCTGCTAATACTTAGATGTATTCAGTGTTCCTAAATCAAGAAGTTTCTTATAACATAGCACAATAATTACTCATCAAGACTTAATACTTTGCAAAATCCACTTATGGCACTTTCAGTATGGTTCTACTCACTCAAAATTCATTCACATAGGTGAAGTGTGAGCTTTAAAACCAATAGAATGAAGTCATAGTAGAAATTCAATAACAATTACTCCAGAAATGGAAACAGGACCACAGCTGTTAGGTTACAAGAAGCTTGTGTTGCTGAGAGGAGAAGAAAATTTAAACATGCACTCAAAGTAATGATCATGGTGTGGTAACAGGACACCTAATATCCCATGGGGAAGAAACATTAAATGCCTTCATGGTACCATGGTGTATGTGATTAACAGTGTTGAATGTGAGTGTTCTCCTATAACAAGTTAAGCAATTTCAAGCTAGAGTAATTTCAGGGGAGGATCTCAGTGGCAAACTGGAAAACTTCCAAAAGTGCTTTATATTGCATTGCATGTTAAAAGACTTCAGAGAAAACCTTAATAATTCCAAGGTTGGAATTGAAGATTTTCTTAATTTAAAAAACAAAACAAATGTGTATATACACCTGAGGTAAATAAGCCTTCCTAAAACTTTTTATACTGTTAACAGTATACATTGCATTCTTTAGCATAAAACATCTGGATTCCTTTTGTGATAGGATGTACAAGCTCATTTATTTGTTCATTAGAAAACCATTTATTGTATCACTACCATGGGCAAGGTTTTTAAATGAGGAGGTAAACATAGAGATTCATAAAATACATTTCAGAAGGTAATGGTATATTGTTCTGGTTTGTAATTTTACAGTCATTAAGGCTTTTGCACGTATTGCAGACAAATAGCTGAACAGAACTGAGCTCTCTTGCAGTTAGGTGTGGGTGTATACCTTACTCTTGCCAACAGTGTACACTGGAGTGTTTTCTGTTATTCATCTATGATGACTCTTTTAATCTTCACATGGCAAGAGGTGAAGTTTCAAATATCAGTGACAGATCCATGTTGAGATCGGGTTCCCCCTGATAAAAGCATGTGAAGTAGGAACTATTGCTGTCCTAGAAGAACATAAAGTTTGATGAAGAAATAAACTTTTGTTGCTTTTTTATTTTTGCTATTACTTTCATTATTAAATAGCTGCACTTTTTCCTTCTTATAATCCAAGTTTTTTTGTTGTCCATGTACCTCTTGTCTTCTTAGTTCAATCTGTGATCTGGATTTCCAGCTATGGAAGAGTATATCCAGAGCTACCTTTATTCCCATCAGAGGTGAGACAAAAGAAGGAATAAGTCTATCTCTGTTGAAGAAGGACTGAGGTGTATGGGTAGTTGACCACTTAAGAACAATACAAATGCAGGAGAGAATGAATGTAGAACAAAGTTTGAAGCATATGTTGTAGATAGTTTGAGTCATCAAAACAGAAGACAGAAGAAGAAATTAAAACCGCATTACAACATGAGAGAGATTCAGGGTCGTAGGAATTAAGTCAATGACTTAGTTGAGTAAGAATTGGGTCCAATGAGAATAAAGATTCATTAGTTACAAAACTTATAACAGGAAATAGGGTTCTTCCGCTCAGCTAGCGTTAGTCCTTTGGGGTTGGCTACCCAGCCCAGGTAATGGAAAATGAATGGAAACTTTTAACATTGTGTCTGTCATGACAGAAGGCATCGACTCAAGGCATTTGGGATGTGGTAACACAAGCTCGTTCTTATTTTTGTTCACACTCCATTTTAAATTATCTGAAGCAACTTGAAAATGATATATGTTCTCGGCTTGCAATGCAAATTTGAACTCAATTATAAAAGAAAGAAAAATGAAAGAAAGAAAGGAAGGAAGGAAGAAGAAAGAAAGAGAAAGAAAGAAAGAAAGACAAAGACAGAAAGACAGAAAGACAAAGACAGAAAGACAGAAAGACAGAAAGACAAAGACAGAAAGAAAGACAGAAAGACAAAGACAGAAAGACAGAAAGAAAGACAGAAAGGAAGAAAGAAAGAGAGAGAGAGAGAGAGGAAGGAAGGAAGGAAGGAAGGAAGGAAGGAAGGAAGGAAGGAAGGAAGGAAGGAAGGAAGGAAGGAAGGAAGAAAGAAAGAAAGAAAGAAAGAAAGAAAGAAAGAAAGAAAGAAAGAAAGAAAGAAAGAAAGAAAGAAAGAAAGAAAGAAAGAAAGAAAGAAAGAAAGAAAGAAATCTACACTTTTAGAAAACACAGAGTCAGGAAAACGTTAAGTCCCAAGATTGGACCAGTCTCTCCTGGCATAGTCCTATTAATAGAGGCGACCAAACTCTTGAGTGTCCTGATAAAGGAGAGCAATTCCTGCTTTGCCTGTCAGACCCTGGAGAGTGTGATGGACCATCTTCCCTGGGCCTCCTCAAAAGGAAAGGAAAGGGACTGTCTCAAGAGCACAGGAAAACCCTCTCATCCAGACTGAGAAACAGTGCCATCTGTCGGCTGCAGCTAGCTAAATACCTGTCTTCTGGCCGCTCTTGAATCACACGGGCTCACTTTCAAAGCCTAACCTGTTCTCTTTCTCTCCTAAGATTCTCGTTAATACCAGCAGGACGTCTTGCTCTGGAGTCCTGTTTGCTACCCTGCACTCTGAATGCCTACCTCGCACATCTGCTCTTTGTATTCATAGCTCTCATACGGCTCCACACGAAGTTTTATATCCTCTTCGGCTGAGCACTTCCTCAAGAAGTATTTTCCCAGTAAAACTTTCAAAGAAAAAATGTATATTTTGATTTATCAAAGAACAAAATGACATCTGTATTATACAGTTAAAACAGTCCTGTCCAATAATTTTAATATTTAAAGACAATAAACAATCACTTTGAGGTCCAGAAGAGATATTTCTTAGCAGTGAGAAGGTGGGCAGTCACTGGGGAAAAATGGTGCGAGGGAGAGAACTCAGCCGAGAGTGGGAGCATTGTTCTCCTTTCTGTTCCTTTTAAGGTTGAAAATGTTTTCCAGGAAGTTATGTCTGCAGGCATTGAGTCTAGAAAGTATAAAAATCCCCCAAAATTTTCTTTTTAAATTGTATCAAAATTATTAATTGTACAGTGTAATGGATATCTTTGTGACACTCCCATACACACGATACTTCCGTCTTATCCACTCTACATTTTACTCTTTCCTTATTCTGTCCTTTGTTCCCTTTCTCTTCGCTAACAGCTCTTCTACTTTAATATTTTCCCCCTCTATTTTACATATTAGCTAAATTGTGTGAAACTTTAAAAAAAAAACTTGTGGCTTATTTTCCTTAACACATTGACTTGAAGGTTCATCAGTTTTCCTGCAAATGATATTAATGCACTCTTCTTCATGGCTCTGTAATACTTCATTGTGAATATACACATTTTACTTATCCATTTATCTATTGATAGGCATATAGGGTGATTCCACGACTTGGCTACTATAAATAGTGTTTCAATAAATATGAAATCTGTGAGTATCTATTGTATGCTGACTTTTTAAATACCTTCAGGAGTGGTATATCTGGATCCTACGCTATTTCTATTTTTACAGGGTTGTTGTGAGGAACCGCCAAATTAAATTCATTAATACCTGTGCTCATTTGCATGTATAAGGGTTTCTTTGTGTCACATCCTCATGAACACTTTTTGTTTTTTCTCAAAAATAGTCTTTCTGACTGGGGTGAGATGAAATCTCAGTGTAGATTCCATTTACTTCTTTTCTGAAGGCCAAAGGTGTTTGGGATTTTTTCTTTACATAAGCCATTTGCATTTCTTTTGAGAAGTGTTATTTCAACTCATTTGCCCATTCGTTGATGAGATTACTGGTTATTTCCTGATGCTCTGCAGAAGCTTTTTAATCTGATACAATCCAACTTGTCAGTCCTTTCCATTATTTTCTGTTATTATAGTCCTGTTGAAGACACTGTTGCCTGTATACTCAAAAGTGTTTCCCCTTTGCTTTCCTCAATAATTTCATACTTTCAGGTCTTATTTCAAGTTTTTGATTCAGTTTGAGTTGAGTTTTATACAGAGTTAGGGATAGGGCACTATCTTTAATCTTCAATAGATGTATTTCCAGTTTTCCCAGTACCATTTTTGGAAGAGATAGTGTAGTCACCAATATTATTTGCTCAAAGAAAGATTTATTTAAATAAGAAGTAAGCAATTTTCATAAGCTGTATTTTCTGGACTGTGGAAAGGTTCAGATAGAAGCAATTTGCATTTTCATTTTTTGAGAAGTATAATTTTTATATTTTCATAACTCCCTGAAATACACATGTAAATCTGTTGAAAATGACACAATTAAAATCATATAAAATGGTTAAGCATGGAGAAACACTGGAATTTTTCATGAGCTCTTTTTCAGAATGGGTGCTTAATTTTCATTGCACAAATCCTTTAGAGAAAAATGTGAGTATTCTTACACTAAATCTCCTGGAGATCCGCTTTGGGTTTTCATTGCACTTTCACAGTAAGAGGCCAAAACTAGAGTAAGGACAATGAGGCATCTGGAATGTAAAATTTAAAGAAAAGTGACTCACATCGTATTTCTTAGTTATATCTAATTATTGTTTATAATCTTTCATGAGATCTAATTAGGAGGCCTATCATTCTCTCCTTTGGAGGCAATTGATGTTTACAAATCTCTATCTTCCTCAAGCTTTGGGTGCAATTGTATTAACTTGAGGAAAAACAAGAGAAGCCCTGAAAATCTTTTTTTTTTTTTTTTTGAGGCCGGGCCTTGCTTTGTAGTTCAGGCTGGCCCTAAACTCACTATATAGCCCAGGAAAGCCTGGAACTCAGCAATCCTCCTGCCTCTGCCTCCCCAGTGATGGGATTACAGGCATGAGCCACCACGCCCGGCAATGTGGTGTGTGGTACTGATTGCTGGTGGGCGTGAGTCACCACACCCAGCTTTGTTGTATGTGGTTACTGGGGGATCGAACCAGGGACCTTGTGCTTGCCAGGCAAGCGCCGGAACCACTGAGCTAAATATCCACCTCAAACCCTGAAAATCTTGTACCTGCTCTTTCTTCTCCAATTCCAACAGTGTGTTTCTCATGGACCTATGAGGAATTGGTGACATGCAAGGGACATAAATCAACACTTGCAACACCGAAGAAGCTGTGTAACAGTTAATCTATACCAGTTACTCTTCAAAGCACTATCTATGCTTTCACTTTTTACTTTATAAATAACTGTATGATTTATGGAATTATATTGTAAGTCACTCCTTTTAAAAATGATCCTATACTTCAAGCTCTCAAAGTCCCATGCTCTAAAATGTGCAGAGTATAGAGACCTAAGCAGGTTACTTCTGGAACCTGGGCTGTTGACATCCAGGTTCTGTTGCTTCTAAAAGTATCTCTGTTCAAGTTTCATATTAAGTATTAAAGTTTATGTTAGTATTTTTAGCTGCATGTTTAATTTATAAATTGAGTTATGAATGTTGATGTTTTCTTATCTTTCTCCTCCTCCTCTTTCCTTTCATCCTTCTTCCCTGTGTCTCCACTTCAATGTTCATTCTGTTTTTACTTGAAACTCTTCGCTAAGCATATTTTGTGGCATTGAGATGAATTTGAGAATTCAAATTTAAGAGTTCAATCGCTGTCCAGTAGTGTTTTTCTATGATTTTTTTCTTTCCTTAAAATCTCAGAAGAGTTCAAAGCAAGCATTTTTCAGAAATCATGCAGATAAGGTAGTTCCCTTTTCTTTTTCTTTCTTTTTTTTTTTTTTTTTTTGGCAGTAGTAGGAGCAAACTCAGGCCCTTATAAATCCCTGGCCTAAGCTGGGGTAGTTTAAAGGCCTAGTTTGGAAACATATGTACTAAGAAATCTTTAATCATATCCTCGCTAGCAAAACATGTAGTGTTTGCAAAGATTACACTATGAAATATTTAAACATATTTGGACTGGTAAAACATACCAAACCATGTCATTTCTTGGAAAGCTTTCACTGATTTCATTTATTGGAAAAGTATAAATAAAAAGTTCTTAGGACTGGGGGACCCGATAGCAGGCAGACTGTTGTTACAAGAATTTATTATTCACACGGTCACTTAGAACAGAGGAACAGATAGCTGGAAAAAAAAGTCCAGAGAACGAATTATGGTTTATACTTTCTTTTCATGTAGGTGCCGTCAGGCTATTGCATGGGACTGTGAGGTGGAGACGTCAGTGCCGTCGGAAGCCGGACTTCCAAGCTTCTTCATACGGCTGTTTATTCCTCGCCTGTGTCTTTGGAGATTCTAATCCAAGAGTGATGGGGGAGGGGAGAGAGATTGAGAGAGAAAGCAAGCAAGCAAGAAAGACAGCTTTTATAACTGTAATCTTATAATTATTTCTACCATATTCTGTTACACACACAATGAAATTATGTTAAAATATGGGAGGGTACTACAAAGTATATGGATATCAGTAAAATAAACTATTCACTATCAAGGAAGTTGGTTACTTTAACAACTGTTCCTCTGTTAGAAAACCTGAAAGTCCTCCTTATTTTTGTGAGCTCATTTCCACCCTTTGTTCTGGATTGCTGTCTCTGTGAGAGACCCTGGCACCTTCTCTTGCCTTCTCACTTCCATCCTCCCCCTATTTTGCAGGGCGCCCACCTGTAGGCTGCACAGTGGCTCCTAAGCACAGCGCCCGTACCAGCCAGATCTGTGGTGACTTTGCACACTACATTTTTACCGGGTCAGCTGTCTTACCCTGTCTCTTGCCCAGAAATTGAAACCGTCGTCACAGATTCAAAGTCCAGTGCACATGACATCTTTTCCACCAAAACTTGCTTATTTTGGTAAAAGTTTCACATTTACTGAATCCCTCACCCTTTATGTATAGATGTAGGGTAATTATCTGATGCTGCTTTTATAGCCTCGTGTTTATATTCTTCTCTGGGCCACATACATTGAGGAGGTCATGTCATGAGTCTTAGCTTTGTGCCTCTTCTTGTCACGCAGTGTGTGGATCACGTGAGGTTCACATCAAATATTCGGTCTAATTGAATGAGTCACACTGACTACATGGTGCTGTGGAAACAGCAAACACCAAAGGGCAGTTGCCTGACTCGAGGTGGCTAAATTCTTACAGCTGTTGTCAATTACCTTTCCTTTTGCCAACAGATGGACAAATAGGTGCCTCATTAGGCTAATTTTAAGGATGAGAATTTGGCTGTAATTTTGAATGGACATCAGCTCAATTTATTATGAATGACCATGTTGGAATCTCCTTTAGTTGCCTAAATTTAAGCTGTGAAGTGTTCAATGAAAGTAATAAACAGAAGATAAATAGTATTACATTTTCCTTATTATTTTCCAGAGGGTATTTTTCTGATTTTAGATATCAGTAGGATAATCTGATAATCGGAAAAAAACCTTTCCCCATATATAAGACTGTTCCATTAGAGCAAGAGTAAATCTAAAGTAAACTATAAGGGAGAGTTCAGTTTCATACTTCATTTTGTAAAAAAATAAAAAGACATAAAAACAGAATAGGCAACACATTTAGGGAGCTTTGGAGTTTTCATGAGTCCATACTGTACTGGGCATTAAGACCAAGAGCAAGGCATTCATGTATTCTTCCTCGTTTTCCATCTTAGGATTTTAATGGTTTGAGCGAGCATATAATAGACTACCAAATACCATTTTGTACTTATGGGCAGAACAAAGAAAGAGTAATGGATGGTATTAGGCACCTGCTTAACGTCACATACTATTTTATGTTCACAGATTTAGTCTTCAGTATCAGGGAGAACAAAAAAGATATTACAGGAAAATGACGTTTAGTTACTTCAAAGTGTAATACGGTCGATATTTCAGAAGCCTATGACCTACTGAAGCTTAAAAAATGATAATAAATTTTGCATCTGAATACATACAGCTTCTTTTCAACAGAAAGTCTGTAAGTTAGTCTGTTCACTCCATTGTAGCATTAAACAACTTCAGGAAGTTCTTTTTCTACCCGATGCAAAGATGTCATAATTGCCACAAGGATATTTTATATATAAATGTTTTCTACTTCGTACTGCTTAGTACAACTCAAATGATATTTCAGGTTATCTTCGCGTTGGCATCTACCCTCGGCAAGTCGGGGCAGCTGTCTCTGTCCTTTTCTCTAATGAGAGCGTCTGCTCTGACCTAGACATTTCGGGTTTATTGTCGCATTTAATTTTGGTCTCTTAGTACAAACAAGAGCAAGTATTAAAATTCCTACATCTGCGAAAATGAAGTTGAATATCATACCAGATTATCAAATTTAGAATTCGTAGCTTTGGAGACAAGAGACCAATATGAGAAACGCTAATGAAAAAGTGAAGGAAAGCAGCTGTTCTTCTAATTACATTTCATTTAAATTGGTTTTGGAATGTTTCTGTTCCAACGGGATCCTTTATTGAAAATGTAAGGAACAAGAGACCGACAAAAATAGGCATATTTTAAACTACTGAATATTTACACAGCTTAGGTTGCCATATCAAGTCTTAATGCAAATGAAAAGGCTAGCTATAGCAAAATACAGTCAAAATAATTTTATCTCTCATCACAGTATTTTCTTTCCAATATGATCAATCTTTTTAATGAACATGTTTCTGAGACAGCAT
The DNA here is from genome assembly GCA_004025085.1 of Thryonomys swinderianus. Classification (NCBI taxonomy): domain Eukaryota; kingdom Metazoa; phylum Chordata; class Mammalia; order Rodentia; family Thryonomyidae; genus Thryonomys; species Thryonomys swinderianus. Next base: position 28,917 of record PVIC010004773.1, on the reverse strand, counting down.
GTCAGAATCTGTCTGGGAGAATTCAACTACTCAAAGTGTGTGATAAATAAAGAAAATGGTGCAGAACTGACTTGGCCAGCTCTTAACAAATCCTTCTCTTTATTAAGTATGGTAGACAATGTCTAAAACCTCTTCCAGGCATCTCTACTTCCTCGAGTATATGCTCTCCTGAAACTCTAGACTCCCGAGTTTGAGTGGAACCTAACAGACTTTTTTTCCTAGTCTTTTTGTAACAAGTAGGACATGACTGGATTGATGGAATATCACTTTTTGATTAGGTTACAAAGAAGGCTAAATTCCTTAGCTTTTTCTTGTACATAAGCTTTCCATTTTATAAATGCCCACAAAACAAGGAATTCCGGGAAGACTTCCACCAAGACAGAGGTAGAAACTGACAATTATGTTTCTAGAATGATTACTGAGTTTAGAAATGAATTTTTTTTTTTGGTACCAGAGATTGAACCCAGCAGCTTGCACATGCTGAGCAGACACTGCATAGCTACACTATACCCCAGCCCTTAACTTAGAAGTGAATTCATTTGCTTGTTGAACTCAGGATTCACTACATGGTGCTGCCATCTTAATTGCAGCCCGCAAGAAACCCTGAAGTAGAGGACCCACGTCACACGTGTCTAGTTCCCGATCCATAGAAACTGTGAGCTAATGAACATATATAAGATATAACTTTAAATTCTGTGGTGATTTTTCAAACAAAACACATAAATTATATACATATGTGCATGTGGCTATGAATGAATGTTTAAGCCAGTAGGGATAACAGGAAACATAAATGGTGACAGGTATGGTGTAAGAAAAACTATTAGTATTTTGATTTTGACTTTTCATAATCAGATGCAATTTACAGACAATAGGAAGATTGGTTTTACTTCATCAAAATTTCATTGTAAGATGAACCAATATAAATTTTCTGAAATCTGAAATTTTACATTGATTCTAGTTCTTTCTCCATGTCTTCTAAGCTTTATAGAACCAACCAAAGTTGCTTGTCAAAATAAAAATTAATCTTCTACTATATTCTGCAAAGATCACATAGAAATAAACTCTAAAAGCAAAGATAACGTAATTGAAATACATGCCCAACAGTTGATTATGTGTCTCTCAAAACACTTTTTTTTCTGAAATAATTAAGAAGGTAAATGACGAATAGAAGAATATCAAGAGATAAATCAATTTTCAGTGTTGTAGATATGATTTTAAATTCTGGCTTCTGAAAAACTATTTTACAGTTGTGAATGAAAGGAAATGCTAGTCATCACAATCCTTCATGGCCAGAGGGCTTTACGTTGATTAATCTGGCTGAAATCCAAAACTTTCTGATTAAGATTGAAGAGTCCATTTGAGAGTGTTTGGCTGTGTAATTAAGAAAAATAAAACATGAAACTGCTTTGTGACTTACTAATGTGAAAGATGCTCCAATTAGTAAAGTTGAGGTATTATGTTGAAGTATGTGCCAAGATTTCTTGAGGAAAAATGTTAGAATACATGTAGAGGCATGAAAGAAAGAAAGAAAGAAAGAAAGAAAGAAAGAAAGAAAGAAAGAAAGAAAGAAAGAAAGAAAGAAAGAAAGAAAGAAAGAAAGAAAGAAAGAAAGAAAGAAAGAAAGAAAGAAAGAAAGAAAGAAAGAAAGAAAGGAAGGAAGGAAGGAAGGAAGGAAGGAAGGAAGGAAGGAAGGAAGGAAGGAAGGAAGGAAGGA
>PVIC010004773.1:0-27103 GCA_004025085.1 Thryonomys swinderianus | reverse complement strand
AGATGTAATTCTGAGGTAAATATACCAGTAAAGCATATTACTTTCTTCTGTATAAGAAAAATAATATACTGAAATTATTACCTATAAAATATACCTTCATAGAATTTATAATTAGTCTAAAATTTAAAGTAAAATAGTCATCAATAGCATTTAAGAAATCTGAGATTAAAATGTGAAATGATAATCAGTTCTTAATTTTCTACTATTTGTCTAGGTTTTAACTAAAAGGAACTCTATATATAAAAGGAAACATGCTTCTACTTCAATTGCAGTGAGCTATAACTGAACATTTTATGGGCTGTCTATATAAGATGCAGCAAATGAACAATGTGCTTGGTATCCTAGCACTTAATATAGGTTGATATTTTTATGATTAAAATATTTAGATAAGTATAAATTGTAGGTGAAATTTCAAATTTAAAAGTATTTTATCTTTTTATAAGAAAATGCATTGTAATAAGGTATTAAATATTTTTATAAGCAAAATCAACACGAATCGGTATTTTATGACAGAATCATATGAAAACCAGTTAACAGAATATATTTATCTCAGATGATAGATACTAAATGTATATTATGGCTTTCAGGCTTTGCAAGGATCCATGAATTTTTTAAACACCTAACAAAACAAATAAAGAGCAAAGGCTGGTCCTGTACCTCCACTATGTATTTGCTGGGGCAAACTTGTCAACAAACTGGATAAAATGTGCCAAAGTCATAGAGACAAGGGGACTGTGAACATAACACCGGAACAAGGCGCCTCCTTGGTTCCTATGCACCGTTCCCGGAGTCGATCAGAAAAGTGCTACTTTCAGTTCTTCCTTTGTGTCTTACGGAAACCAAGTGATTCATTCAACAGAATGATGTACATCTGGGACTGGAGCAAGTGAATTTTTGACAGGACAACCTTCCCAAGGCCTTATATGCTTGAGGAAAAGCTAATCTAGGAACTAGGGCTGCAGAAGTTTTCCCGTTGTCTTTGGGGTCACTGTGAGTCTGTTCACTGGGCCTCTCTCACCCTGCAGAACATACTTCAATTCTGCCTCCAGTACACTCCCTTTCTGCGTCTTGTCAAGTTCTTTGGTCGACACCGAGCTCCTGGAACGAAGTCCCCTGGAACCCACTGTGCTGTAACATTTCTTGGCAAGCCTGGCCAAGAAGCAGGGAATTTCTCTTCCTTCTTGTTTTTCAAGAGCTGCAGGGCACTTGGCATTTGAAGTTTAGTATGTGTCTTTTGCTTCAACATTTTTGATCTTCTTGATACCTTATTAAGCTTTCTCACTATCTTGGAGGCATAGCTACCAGGATTTTGGTCTTTTGCTTGAGTAATCACTTCCTCCAGCCACTGCTTTTTCAGGCTTGCCATGATCGAAGTCTCATTTGGATCTTTTCTCTCAATGACCCTTTACATCTTTTTTAGTGAGTCACTTGCTTCAGGGACACATCTCTTAAAATCTTAGGAAGCCATCGCAAGTCAACTGTCTGCCGCATTGTCCAGTTTTTGTGGTAGACACCAGGAAATCTTTCCCTTATAAAGAAGAGCAATGATCTCCACTGTGAGAGAACATACAGGACCCCTCCCTTTTTCTCTTCTAAATCTAGGTAGGTGTCTTCCCCCTTTCTTTAAAGAGATTCAAGTGATTTAAGAACCTGTGTCTGACACCCTGGGAAGAACATGCATCTGCCAAAGGAACAGGCAGTGGGGTTCAACCTACTGGCTGTGAGTTCGCAGAAGTAGAACTGGAGTATTTTTGTTGATAGACAATAGACCCAGCTTTTGGACTTGGAACTTCCCAAGACTTTTCTCTGAAATGTGAAAGACTAAGCTTCTGTCTTTACTGCCTTAAAAATAATTACCAAGATCTTTTTTTTATCAGAATAAGTGGGAGTGCTACTGATTTTCAAGCATAATAGTAGATGGAGATAGCATGGGGCTGGGCCCCTATCTTTAAAGAATCATAGAGAGCCACAGAGTATGAAGAGTTTTAAGCAAGGGAAAAACAAAGGTGCTGATCACTTTGCCAGAGCTATCTGATGGTGAATTCCCAGAGTGCAATGGATGTTAGTCCTTCTGGGGGATTCTCTAGAAGGACCTCAGACCTACTCAGTCCCTCTTCTCCTTAGGGTGAGCCATGCAGCACCATGAGAACACCCTATCCTTCCCATCAACCTCACCGTTAGAAGACATAATGAACTAGGAAATGGGTAAAAAATAGCAGTTCAAATTATGATACTATTCTTGACTTAGGACTTTTCTGAAAAAGCAAGGGAAGTGGTTTTAAAATCCTTTATCTTTGGGCTTTTAGGGATCTTTATCAGAAACCATCCATCTGTGCATCTCAGAAGATGTACTTAGAGATCTGAATCAGGAGATTGATAGCCTTGATGATGCCCCCCTGAGACTTCCACCTATCTCCTGGGGATATGTGTCTCCCCTGCCTATTTAATAAAAGGAACCACACTGAGCATTCTCCTCAGACTCCCCCTTACAATCTTCAGGGTAGCAAATCTGTCTCACCCTTTCCAAATTACTCAGAAACTCCGTCACTGGCTCTGGACTTCTCCAGAGCCGCCTCCTCACACTTCTCAGACAGCTTTAACCCCTGTAAGACACACTCAGAGTGGAGCCTCCTACTCCTCTTGTTCATAGCTCAACCTGCCCCTCAGAGATGCCCAGAGAGCAGTGATGGCTACTGACATCCAACTTTCAATGAAAGGTCAAGTATTAATGGAACAGTATGTCATTCATCAATCAGTCCAAATACTTGGCACTATGTACAAAAACTTCAGATGAGTACACAGACCCTTCTGGCCATATTTCTGGATATAGACTTCTATGTTGAACAATTGGGATCTGGAAAAGGGTGAAAAAAAACTGAGAACAGAAACAGTCCAATATTATGGTGGTCTTAGTTGGCAGTTTTTAAAAGTACATTCAAATAATCCAGAAGAAAACCAAGGAAAATCAGCAAAGAATAACTCTTTTAAGTCCAAGGTACTTAACTACATTAGCTACTGCCAGGCCTGTGCTCTGTGTGTTGAGTGGCTGATGTGCCTGGCACGCAGTAATGGAGGACTGACTGGCCAGAGAGAGGCTGGGCCAACCCAAACCCTCACCTCCCACTCTGATGAAGAGGGATGAATGGGCCTGAGCGAAACAGCAATGCTTCTGTCCATGGACCTCTCCATATCCTGTGAACAACCTGAGGTGACTCTGGAAGCCATTAGTAAATAAATTCAGTTCCTTATGGATAGAAAAGGAATCTTTCACTGAAAATACTCCCCTAGATTTGCAGCCATACTTGGTGTCAAGAGAAGCCCTACATCAAGATTTTTACTTCTGTTTGACGTGTCAGTTCAAAGGCCAAACGTTCAAGCAAGAGATTCTAATTTTCCCACAGTGTTGTACTCTCCTGCCAGGAAGATATTTACTAGCAAACTTCATGGTAGTGATTCAATTCTAGCAAAGATTTAGAAATAAAATATCATTCCCATCCTGCACAGAGACCTGTTTTCTGAAGAGGTTGAAAGTACCAGACTCTAAAAATCTCTGGAAAATCTTTGTCATGAGATTTTTGCATCATGAGAACTGAACTCCCTTACCTAGTAGGCTAAATATGAGTTCATGTGAGATGCCATATTGGAGGCTTTATGATATGGTTGTTATGGTTTCTTCCCCATTGTTAGTGGAGCAAGGGGCCACAGGCTCTTGCGGGATCTTAATATGGGAGAAGTGCAAGGCTAATGACCTTTGCTATGAACATAAAGATCTGCCAGCTCCTGTCCCAAAGGGATCACCTAGTGTCACCCCCACTGGAACCCAAGAGCTCCTTAAACTTAGAAACAAGGAACTCCTGCAAAGCAGATAAAACTAAGGGGAAAGGGCCCCTTTTTCAGCAATCTTCAGCATGTGCACTATCATGAAGGTGACAGAAATAGTTGGATTCCTAATTCTGAGATAAAACCAGCTTTACCTAAACTATCCGAGACAAAGAACCACAAAAAAAGATAGCTACTCTTGAAAATCTCTGGAAGATTTGAGATCATTCTTCAAAAGGTAAGATTCCAATGTTGCTCTGGATGCAGAAATAGTCATTCGTAATCCCTGATGCAACACATCTTCCACGAACACCTGTCCTGTTACTTCTATTTTTAGTTGAATTCCTAATAAGAGAAATTGTCCTACAGCTACAGCTCTCAGGCTCTTGGTAGTTTATCTCATAACCCTTTTTGCTATGGTTTCTTCACCATTGGAAGGATGGAAATAAAAACTTCTTCCAGATAATAGCATTGAAAAAATAATCATTTCTCAGGGCCGGAGGTTAGCTCAGTGGTTCCGGCGCCTGCCTCACAAGCGCAAGGTCCTGGGTTCGATCCCCAGTAACCACATACAATGCTGGGTGCAATCAATACCACATACCACAGTGCTGGGCATGGTGGCTCACGCCCATAATGCCAGCACTCAGGAGGCAGAGGCAGGAGAATTACTGAGTTTGAGGCTTGCCTGAGCTACATAGGGAGCTCAGAGCCAGCCTGAACTACAAAAGTGAGACCCTGTCTCAAAAAAAAAAAAAATCATTTCTACTTACTAGATCTGTGATAGCCTACCTTTTCAGACTGACCATGAAATATTCTGATCTGCTCCTTCTCATATGTTCTGTGACTCTTTAACCTAATGGAAAAACTTTTCTGTTTAAGATGTCAAATGATGCACATTTAGAAGATGATCCAGATGTTAGGCTATGACTCTCCTGAGAAATCCACTGAGATTTCTCCCATTGGACAGAAAACAATTTCCGACATATAGGGACTAATTGTTCTCCTGACCTTTTGACAGGTTCTTTCGAGCCCAGCTGGTGATCCCCAACATCCCAAGAGCATCAGAGAGTACACAATCTCGAGTAGATAAGGCCTGCATCCCCTTTTGGCAGGAAACAGCTACAGAACTGAGACCTCAGCATCACATAAAGAATTATGGGATGTGCCGGGCATGGTGGCTCATGCCTGTCATCCCAGCACTCGGGAGGCAGAGACAGGAGGATTGCTGAGTTCAAGGCTTGCCTGGGCTACACAGTGAGCTCAGGGCCAGCCTGAACTACAAAGCGAGACCCTGTCTCAAAAAAAAAAAAATATGGGATGAGAGACAGTGTAAAATGAGGTAGGAAATTAGGGACAAGACAAACTGATCAAACAGGTGGGTAAAAGATCCTGAAGTCAGGTCAACTCAGGCCCCTACGCAGAAGACAGAATCCAGTGTAACTTTGCATCCTCAGCAGTGTCCACAGCACCAATCAATCGAAAGTGCTGTTTTTAGTTCTTCACTTACATTAGGCAGGAAGCCAAGTGAGTGTTTTCTTTTCAATATAAAATTTATTTATATCCACGGTGAGATAGTTCACATTCTGTACATGGTTACAGAGGCATTATTTTTTAAATTTTTGTATTGAATTCTTTATTGATACATTTTATATACATTTCACAATCACACTCAGAATTGGGAAATTTGTACCAGTATATGACACAAGTTAATTCTAATTTTAACCCATATCCCTACCCACCCTACAACATATCCCCACTCCCATATGCATATGCTTTCTTTCTCTTTTTAAATCATATTCATTCTTTCCCCTCATTACTTTCCCCTACCACTTTCCCTTTGAATATTTCCTATTTCACAGAATCTATCATACATTCTAGAACTCATTTACATCTATAGGTTCTCATACCAGAGAAAAGATATGATATTTACTTATCTGTGACCTATTTATTTCACTTATTAGTGTGTCCTCAAGGTGTGTCCATTTGAATATAAATGACTCAAACTGGTCGTTCTTTATGGCAGAGTAATACTCCATTTTATTTTTTAAAAACCTACATCTTTTTTAACCAGTCTCTATTTGATGGGCGTTTGGGTTGTTAAATTAAACTCTCACAAACTGAGCTGCTATGACCATGGCTGTACATACATCTCTACAATATTATTCTTTTAAGTGAGTGTTTTAATAGAGCATTTTTAATTCAACACCACATCTTTTTTATCCAGTCTCTACTTGATGGGCATTTGGGTTGTTTCCAAGATTAAGCTGTCACAAACTGAGCTGCTAAGACCATGGCTGTACATACATCTCTACAATATTATTCTTTTAAGTGAGTGCTTTATATTTTGTTTGCTTGTTTGTCTTGTTTGATGTTTTAACTGAGTTTGTTGGTACATTTTAAGTATACATTATATCTTGATTCTTGCTTTTTTCCCATTCCCCTTCCTTCTCTTCAATCCATCCATCTCTCCTAGAACATGAGTTTTGTTTCCACCTTATCTTTATATTCATTTTTTATTTTGATGCTTCATTGAATACAGTCTAAAAATTTCATATGCAAAAGGCCTCTCTCCTTTACTTTCTGGGTCCCTGTGAGTCTGTTTACTGCTCTGCTGTCACTCTGCAGAGGGAATTTCTTTTCCACCTTCAATACATGTATATTTCTGCTCCTTTTTCTGCATGTCTTATCTGATGTGTTCATGACGTCTGTTTGAGGATGATATATTTCCTTCTGATTGTTTTGTTTCGCAGTAATCTTTAATTTTACAAAATTGATCTACAGGCCAGCTTCTTACCCACTATACCATACTGCCTTTTTTTGTATTTTTTAAATTGGAAATTAAATATAAATATTGAAATTTTGTGTGTTATATTCCTCCCTATAAGCTTTTCTCATCACTCCATTGGGATATTTGTCACTTCCTCTGGTTCTGAAGATGATCACTATACTTGGAGTAAAACTTTCTAGTTGTGAGAAAATAAACTCAGACAAATTTGGAGAGGTGACTATACTGTTGATGGGAGAAGATAATTGTCTTCTTTGAACCTTGCCTTCTTAATCAGAATTAGTTAAGTATGAACCATAGGCCCTAGTTTGCCTATTTGCATGTGCTGTCCCAGTATCATTATTTACAGTTTCATTTCACACCCAAATATGTTTTATTTGGAGGACAAATTATAGTCATTACACAACAAATTAACTTGTGTGTAAAATGAGAATCACAGTCTTCAACTAAGGTAACATCAAGGGGAAACTTGTGCTGTCACCAGATACTTAGAACTTTATTTGTATATGAATTAAAAACAACTAAATTGTGGCTTTAACAGTATACTTTAAATCATTATCTCAAACATTATAGAACTGAAAAATTTGTTGAGGGAAAGAAGATACTATCAGTAAAGTTTTTACTCTGATTTAAGTACCTAAACATGGAGAAGATATTTTTATATTAGAACTAAACCAAATAGAAAATACACAACAGATCAAGATAACAATGTACTCCTACAAGCTTAATTGTATATATATAACATTATATATAATATATACATGATATATAATATTATATATATATATATACACACAGACATGAAGCTATAGATATAAATTATAGATAGCTGGAAAAATTATATTGTCCTTGCTCCTGCTAAGGAAAAATTAGAGGAAACTACAGGATATCTGATGATTATGGAAAGTGAAGATCTCCAAATGAAGGATTCCCTACTGAGTTTGGATAAGCCCACAACTAAAATGGAAAAAAGTAATGCCATTTCATTTTTTGAGGAGCAAATGCTTACAAGGTAACATGTAGCACTTCTCCCAATCTGACCTCTAGCCTGAGCTGTCAAGGTTCCTTTTCTGTTCAGGGTCCAGATGGAAGAGAAAAGTCCTGGATGATGTCCAGTTTGAATAGATGATACAAAAAGAGATTATGGGTGTAAAAGCTTCAAGGCAAAAGATTAGAGGAAAAAAAGATTAAAATCAAGAAATTCTTAAAGGACACATATACTATGTTTTATATTACAGAAAAACAATAGAAGAGGGAATTAGAAAAATTGTCCTAACGTACCTATTCTATAATATGTATGGAAATTAATTATAGTTACAAATACTGTATATAACAAAAATAATGTTAATATTAGTTTATCCAGAAGAAAAGAAGTATGAAAATAAGGGCAGCCAGGAGTAGTGGCTCACACCTGTAATCCCAGTACTCAGGAGACAGAGACAGTAGGACTGCTGAGTACAAGGCACGCCTGTGCTACATAGTGAGCTCAGGGCCAGCCTGAACTACAAAGTGAGACCCTGCCCCCCACCATAAAAAGAAAAAGGAAAAGGAAAAGAAAAGAAGGGCATTCCAGACAGACAATGCTTAGAGTACATCTCAAAACTATGTATGAAAGGCAAAGGCATATTAAGCTTATTCTGTAAAAATGGCCATACAGCTGAACTTGGGAATAAATCTGATAATTCAAAAAATAATTATGAGTAAAAAGTGAATCATTTCTTAAACAAAGGCTAGAGTAGAAGAAACTACACATATAAACAAATCCTACAAACTCCCAAATTAGAGCTAAATGACATTATAAAGTTTTCTAAGAAAAAAATTGAAACTGAATGATCACATCATACTATTATAGCTATAAAACAAAAAAAATAAATAAAGGTAACTATAATGCAAGATACTAAAATTCCAAATTTTTCCTTTTAGATTGCAGGGAATTTAAATGTAAGGGAAAGAAAACTAAATGATCATTAGCTCTTTCAATAACACTAGTTTGGATCAGACAAAAGAGAGCTACTATTTAAAACATTCAAAGAAAGAAAATATAATAAAGGCACTCATATCAAGTGGCAGATAATTCTGGGATGAAAAATCAAAATTTTATCACACAGACATAGGGACACACATGTGCCCACACTATACCATTATTATTTGAGTGATGTTTATTTCAATAAGTACTACTTTTAGAAGCCAGATATATTTGTAATATCTGGGTGACTAATTTTTCTTTTTTTATCCTTATTTACTGGTAACTTTTGAACACCAGATCACCATATGATCTTTTAAAGATAATATTTCTAAAAATTAAACAGTACCTTGACTTTACTAAGTGTCTTCTACAGGAAAAGATTTGGGTAGTACATCTTTAATTTACTTGGGTTTAATTTTAGCAATATTTTAATAAATGTATTAAATTTATTTTAACTGATACATAAAACATAGCTAGTACACATATGAACATGTGATGTTCTTATATTGTTTAATATGTAAGTCTGTTTTAACACATCTGTCTCCTTTAATTTAAAAATTAAAAAAATTAATAATTTTTTTTTTTGAGACAGGGTCTCACTTTGTAGTTCAGGCTGGCTCTGAGCTCACTATGTAGCCCAGGCAAGCCTCGAACTCAGCAATCCTCCTGTCTCTGCCTCCCGAGTGCTGGGATGACAGGTGTGAACCACCACGCCTGGCAAAAAATTAATAATTTTGATTAAGGAAAGAAGATACACATGGAAGGCTTATATGGAATGTTAGCTTGCTCAGTCATTTCAAACAAAAATTATTTTGACTCATTTGGGAGATACTATTATTAGAAAAGTTAAATGGGTTTTAACCAAAAGAGAAATTTTCAGTGTCTTTTAACAAAATAAAAGGAACTTAAAATATTATAGGAGGGATTCAACATGGCTGAATAGAGAAGGAGCCAGATTGGAACTACTCAGAGAAAATCAATTAAAGACACAGATAACAAGAAGAACAGGGGAGACATAAGATACTTGATCAAATAAAGCATAGAGAAGGGATTTAATAAGAGAGCAGTGCATCCAGCGGGGCTGCCCGCGGCGCTGCCCCCAGCACGCTAAGCAAGGATCACCACACTGTGACGTCTCCCAAGAAACTGACGGACTGAAAACTGTGCGGCTCGTTCAAGCCACATAGGATGGATTTGGGATATAAGTAAGGCCCCTTGCCATTTTGCCTTCCTCTACACAAAAGATGCTGCGACCAACCTTATAAAAAAGAAAAAGACTCAAATTCATGAAATTGGGAATGAAAAGAGTGAAATCACAACAGATCCTATGGAAATCTAAAAGATCCTCACTGCCAGTTTTGAGAACAGTACTCTAATATGCTGGAAAACACAGAAGAAACAAATGGATTCCTAGGTACTTCTGAGTTACTCAATATCAGTCAATGAAATTGAAAATGTAATTAAAAACTTACCAACAAAGAAAAGTTCTACATCCTGTAGATGTCACTACAAGGAATTTAGAGGAGATCTAATGGCACTACCTCTTTAAAAAAAAAAAACAATGAAAGAGAAGGAATACTCTTTAAATCAATGCTGAAATCAAGTTTTAACCTGACACCAAAACCAGAAAAAGACCAAACCAAAAAAGAAAACTATAGGCCAATCTCCCTAACTAACATAGATGCAAGAATCCTAAATAAGATACTGACAAACTGAATGCATCAAATTGTCAAGAAGATTACACAACATGATCAAGGACTATGATCCCAGGCTTGCAGAGATGGTTCCAAGCAAATCAATAAATGTAATACACCATATAAACACAGCCAAAGATAAAAATCACTTGTTCATCTCAGGAGATGCAGAAAAAGCATTTGATAGGGCCTGGCACCCATTCATCATTAAAAAAAAAACCTGCAGATAATTAGAAAAGGCATTTACCTCAACTGATAAAAGCTGTCTATGATAAAACAACAGCCAACATCACACTAAATGGTTATTTATCTGTTACCTATTGGTCCTTTCTCATTACAAGAGCAGAGGTGGATAGAGAAAATATGCCTCAAAAGCCAGAAACATTGAGCAGAGTAACTAAAACACCACAGGAATCTGGTCACAGGGAAATGTCAATTTCCTCTTCTAAGTTCTGTGGCGGGGTGGAGGGAGGGCAGAGGAATGAGGAAGAATAAGAATTAAGGTGCATCACGGGCAGATGCAAATTCTCAGTGACGAAAAATGTGATCATGATGCATACTTCAACTATACCAATAAACAATTTAAAAAGCTTTGCAGCTGAACAAGGTTAGCAACAGTTGTTTTTTTAGTTAGAGCATAGTAGATGTATTCTTCTGTGAATATGTTCATAATTCTGTAAGTTAGAATTAAATGTCCTCCAAGAGCCTTACATGCTCATAGGTGAGGCTTTTGGGATTTGATTATGGGGGGCAGTAGGTGACTTGTGGTAGGGAGGTGCTGTCTGGCCCTAGAGGCCGGTCACTGTGATGTGAGTGATTTGGAAGGGGATCTCTCCCTCCCGGCCTTGTCCCTGCACTCGTGATGTATTGACTAAGAACTAGCAAACAACTTTCAAATATTTAGAACTGTTTAAAGATAGAAGAGGTTTCTCCACAGAGTATAACTTGTACATCCTACATCCTGAAGATTGACAATCTCTTCAGTTTAGAGTCAGGAGATTCATAAAAGTGATAAAAGAGGCATGGTCACATTTTGGATCAGGCTTTAGCGGTTCAGACTAAAACAGAAATGTCCTCTATTTGGCAAACGTCCTGGGAACAGAGAAGAGACTTGGCCTTTGCCTGCAAGTACATGGGAGATACTGCTAATTACCTTTGACAGCTATACATTTTAAACTATTAAGATGTAACTGAAATTATAGTATTATCTCTTGAATGAACTAATTTCAAAATTAACTCTTCCCCTAGAATTTGAAAATGTAATTCAGATTTTTTTCAGCTGCTAATTCCAGCTCGTTGCTTCAGTTTTGGTTCCTGATAATGAAGGACAATGTGCTCTTGGAGTGCACAGAAAACGCAAATAGAGTTTATTAAATACTATTTGTAAATAGACAAGACTATTCTATTTACATATGTGTTTAAAATGAAACATAGACTTAACAACTGCTGAGGATGAACAGCTTGACTTTTTAAATAAAGGAGAACACAGTCAATTTATGTCTGAGCTCAGGCCTGAGAGTCCTTGAACACTATGAGCTCGGGAGAGTGTTATTTTTAAAGCCACATGATCCAGCTCATTCAACGTGATTTGCTGATCACTCAGCCCACTGAGCGGAACCCTCCGTGGTGGATGTGAGGAATGGTCAGTTCATTTTCCTGGGCCAGTTGCAGAAAAAACATCTCGTGCTTATTCCTTGAGAAGGATACAGTGCTCCAGAGCAAGGCCAAGGAGTATCTTGTATAACATATGAATCTGTCAATATGAAATGAACACATGGTTTGAAAAAAATGTTGAAGATAATTCTTAGGATGGAAGTTTCCTAATAGGAAAGTATGCCTCTCAGTTCAGGAATTTAGCAAATTTTCATCACGTGAAGGGATCCTCTCATGTTTGAGTTTTGAGCTCTGATTTCTGTGCGGATGAGCAGCTTCTCCCCTTCTTCCCCAGAGCCTCGTCTCCAGTGCTGACGGGAGCACAAAGACCTCACGTGCTATGTTGGGAAATATTTTGTGTCTTAAGAATAAAAATTTTCATTAGAGGTAGTCAATGCATCACAGATATTGTCCCTCCTGACAAGAGAAACACAGAAACACAGACTTTCTGTTCAGCTATGGTTCTCAATGGAAAAATAAAGCTTTTCAAACTGTTAGTCATTGCTATGGTGGATGTTTCTTTAAGTCATTTTTATAACCCATTTTGATGGATTCTAGGAATCTGTATTACATTATTTTTTGCTATGGCTTATAGTTAAAAAATCATATTCATAAAAGTAACTATCATGCTTTGGATACTATATACCAGCATTACGAATCAGAAAGTAATTTATATTTAGCCCTGAAAGCACTACCACAAAGTAGAAATTATTATCCCATATTGTAGAGGAGAGCCGGCACTGAAAGGTTATAAATTGTCTACATCACAAATTTAATATGTATTGAAGCTAGTATGCAAACAAGATCTGCCTATTTACAAAGCCAGTAATGTTTCCTCTACATGGGCATTGCAAACACTTATTTTTAAGTAAAATACATTCAACTGTTTGCTAAAATATACCTATGGAAATACTTGTAAATGGATGTGACTTGTGAGTGTAATTATAAAAGAGTTTGCCAAAGTGCCTTGGAGCAGAGTAAAATGACCCACAGAAAACAGTCTTGTGTACAAAGGAAATACACATTATCTACCTGGAGGTTTCAAACGAGTTATCTGTAAGTGTCCACATTTTTACTTAAGTTCGCCTTGATAACTTGTAGACCTGCTTCTGGCGGAAGAAGTAACCTATTCCCTGCAAAACCTATTCTATATATTAAGACAACTCCAGGCAAAATTAGGCATTGTTGGCTAACAAAAGTAATTGGTATACTAACACAGTACCCTTATAAAGAAACAAATGTCAAAAGCTATTTATGTGCATAAATTAGTTTATCACATTTCCACAAAGGATGTGAATATGTCTATTTTTCAGTTGAAGAAACTAAATTGCATTATAGATAAGGTAAAGGTACCACCCCGAATCATTCTGTTTATGGATGAGTAAGAATCTATCTTAGTCATCCTTTTCTAAGTTTTTAGTTTATTAGTACATGCATTAATAATGTGTACATTCCTTTTTATGAAGTTGCTAAAAGCACATAGTACATCTTCATTCCCTCTCTATCCCTTTTCCCTTCCTCTCCCTTCCCTCCACCCATCTCTCGATCCCCTTCCTCTTTCTTTACATGTTTGTGGTACATAATGTTTTCATGCCTGTGTGGAGCTGTACATAATATTGCCCAATTCATTTTCCAACCCCTCTTCCTCCTCACCCCTCCATCTCTTGATCTGCTCCCTTGAGAGAGCTCTGTCCCCAATCAGAAAGAGTTGAGTTGCTTATAAGCAAGTGTACATTCTTTTTTTTTTTTTTTTGAGACAGGGTCTTGCTTTGTAGTTCAAGCTGCCCCTGAGCTCATTAGGTAGCCCAGGCAAGCCTTGAACTCAGCAATCCTCCTGTCTCTGCCTCCTAAGTGCTGGGATTACAAGTGTGAGCCACTGTGGTATGTGGTATTGATTGCTGGTGGGCGTGAGTCACCACACCCAGCATTGCATGTGGTTACCCGGATCGAACTCAGGGCCTTGCTTTTGTGAGACAGGCGCTGGAACCACTGAGCTATATCTCCAGCCCAAGAGTATATTCTTTGAGACCATGATATTAGATGAAATAAATGATACAAGCTCAAATATCACATGGTCTCTCTTCTATGAGAAACTAAGAATAAAAATAAAGAGCCTTGAGGTCATGCTGACCTGGAGTGTACATGCTTATCCACTACTTTAGTGTCGCGACCCTCGCTGATCCCGCAGAGAGAGACGCAACCACGGAGTGCAAGCTTGAGCTTTATTATTACCACCACCACCCACCACCCACCACCACCCGTCTTGGGTGCTTATACACATTCTCCTCTCGAGGCCCCTCCCACCGAGCACGGGCGATACCACACAAGGCCTGCAGTCAGCTGGTTTCTATTAAACAGCAGTCTCTGGCTTACTGCCAGCCGCCATCTTTGGGGAGCAGCCATCACGGCCCGCCACATCTCCCTCTTTTTGTTTTTCTAAGAGACTCATAGGGACCGTGCCTGTCTTAGGTTGTACTCCTCTTGAGCACGCCTTACCCGTCTTTGGCAAAGGGAGACGTACTTAAGATGAACTCCCAAGCCTGTCTTAGGTTGGTCATGTCAAAGGGGTATCAGTACCCGTCTCTGACTACCGGTCCAGCATGCTGAGCCATATGTGGACTTTAGTTCCCTTTCATCTACCAAGTCTCATGCAAAAGAAATCTAGTTCGCCTTTGGAGTTTCTCCAACCAAGTGTTTTTAGTCTCTGGGAGAGACAGCCAAGTGGCTGTCTTTGTAACAAGAAGTTTTAGGTTTCCAGAGAAGACCCAAATCATAAACAGCTCCTGTAGATTTCCAAGCTGGCTTTCAACATAGCAGCTCCAAACCCATGCATGTCTCTTCAGAAACATCACTCATTTAAGACACCCAACAAACTAAGACAGGTAACTACCCAGGAACCAGTTTTTTAGAAGTTAAAAAAAAAAAAATCCTAGTTCAAGCAGCGCCTATGGGGCACCTCCGTAACCCTAGCTAGCTGGAGGATGAGGTGAGAGATAAAAGGTAAAGAGAATCGCAAATTCAAGTCCAGCCTGAGCAGCTTAGGTGGTAAGCTGGGCTAAGACTGTAGCTCATTGTGGGAGGCTGCCTAGTACACCCCAGGCTCCTGGTTCAACTCCCAGCACAGAGGATAGGGAGAAATGTAACTCAAGATTCAACCGTGAACTTCTACAAGACCTAATGCTTTTCAGAAACCGCAGTTTCTCCTGTTTTGTACTTCGAGGAAGAGACTTTAGTAAGTTGCATAACCTCCCCTAAGAAATTCCGTCTACTGCACAGACTTTTTTAGATTCCTTGAACGAAGTTCCTCCATGTTTTTGTTGTTTTTTCACTTCTGACTCTAGTCTACTATACTGTTTCCCTTTACTTGGGACTCCTTAAGTTTGAGTTCCTTCATTTTCTCTCACTTCTGACCCTAATCTACTACAGACTTTCCCTTTATTTTGTCCAATTTTGCTTTTGAATTTTCTGAACCCATGGGTCCTCAAATCTTGTTGCTAGCTTGAAAGCAAACCACAGCCCCACCAGGGGCAAGCCTACTCTTGCTGCGCGTCCGCAGACCTTACCGGATCGTTGCTCCTCCGCCCGCCCGGATACCCACGCGAGGTTCCCGGGTTTCGGCACCAGTTGTCGCGACCCTCGCTGATCCCGCAGAGAGAGACGCAACCATGGAGAGCAAGCTTGAGCTTTATTATTACCACCACCACCCGTCTTGGGTGCTTATATACATTCTCCTCTCGAGGCCCCTCCCACCGAGCACGGGCGATACCACGTAAGGCCTGCAGCCAGCTGGTTTGTATTAAGCAGCAGTCTCTGGCTTGCTGCCAGCCGCCATCTCTGGGGAGCGGCCATCACGGCCCGCCACACTTTAGACTTTTGAATGGGCAGGCGACATTTGGTCCTCACCTGGCCCTTTGTTCTCCTGCTTTTCTGTTGTATAATGATATCACTCCGCTTCCTACCTATTGGGATCACTCCTCTTCTGTTCTCCTCCGCACTCCAACTAAGAAACCTTTTACACTTCCCTCCTCATCACACCTACAAAACAGCCACAAAAGAGCTGGGCTAAAAGAATTCACACTAAGACAGTAGCATGCTCAGTGTGTATAATTTTCTACAGTTGAGTTAGGCAGACTGAAGGGTAGAATACTTTCTTTAAAAATGAATAACTAATTTGCTGGGACGTACCACAGTGGCCCTGCACATGCCTGCAAGCGCAAGGACCTGAGTTGGATCCCTGGCCCCAAAAAGACTAATAACCAACTTTAATTTAAAGCATAATAAATATAATTTGACTTAAATTTCAAAATCCACAAGTCACATCAGACCCTATTATATCCCGAAGTTTCACATCTTTAGAATGTGAAAATTTTCTATATGTACCCCAAATCAACTTCCTCTTCTGCCCATCCAGTATCTTATATTAAACCTGAAAAATAAATTAAAGTGAATTATTCCCTTGGCTTTTTGTGGAAATTGTGTCTAATTTGGATGCCGGCAAATGCCTTAGGTATTAAGAATAGCCTTATGATGCCATTTAATATTTATCAGCAGAGACAAATTTTAAGGCTCTATTGAGCTTAAAGTGTTTAATAATCTCATTAATTCTTATTATAAACCTAAGAAGTGGCTACCCACTTTATTTCGGTTTACAAGAAAGAAAACAGGACTTAGAAACAGCCTAAATGCCCATCAACTGGAGACTGAATAAAGACATGGTTTTTTTAAAATGGAGTATTATTCTGCCATAAAGAATGACAAGATTCGTTCATTTATGTGCAAATGGATACACCTGGAGGACACGCTAAGGACTGAAATCAATAGAGCACAGATAGGCAAATACCAGATCTTTTCTTTGATATGAGCACCTGTAGTTGCAAATGAGCTCTAGAAAGTATGACAGTTTTTGTAGAACAGGCAATTTCCAAAGGAAATTGGTGTGGGAACATAATGTGGGGAAGGGATACATATGATTCTGAAAGAAAATAAAAGAGCATATAGTATATAGGGGCTGGGGAGGTGTGGGTGGGTAGGGATAGGGGTAAAAATGAGAATTAACTTGTGTCATATACTGGAACAAATTCCCCAATGTTGTGTGTGATTGTGAGATGTATATAAAATGTACCAATAAAGAATTCAATAAAAAGAAAGAAAACAGGAACTTAGAGTAATATTAGCTCTGTATTTGAATCACTATCTGGCTGTCTGTCCAACCTGACCTAAACATTATACCTCTTTCTGTATCTCTTTCTATATCAAACTTACCCTAAAAGCCAAAAATCAACCTGCAAAATAAGTAAAATAAATAAATAAATAAATGCAAACAGCCACCTATAAGAAGTCTTTATTTTGTAACTCAATATATACTATACCATGGTAATTCAAAATGCAACTAAATGAAAGGGGAGGAAATTATATTAATTGCCTAAAGCCAACTAATTAAGATTTTAAAAAACAACTTATCATTTTGTGGTGTTAGTAAAATTTGTATTTGTTTGTGTTTCAAAATTTTTAAATATCTGATATATTGGAGAATCTCCAATAAACTTATGTTAATGGAGAAAAATTTTTTAAAAATTATCTTGGAATAGAGCTAATTTTCCAGTTATTGGTTTTAAAAATGAATGTAATACTAAAAAAATTAGCCCCTTATCCTTGAACAATTTATTTTGCCTGTGTCAGTGAATCCATAATCTATGAGTCGCATTCTTTGAAATTCCATAATCATAATTTTATTTGTTTTATAGAGAATCCTTCACTTTCAAAAGATGCACCTAGAGGAATATACAAAGCACACTTGTTATTACTTCAGTGTGAGTTGGTTTCTTGGATATTTGTTTCAATGAGTTGCTGAATCACAGTCTCGGCAATTGTCATGGGATGAGAACAATCCACAGCGTGACCTCCAGTCCTACGTCAAGGGGTTTTCAAATGATCAAGGCTTTGGCTGGGGCCGGAGGTAATGGTGTAGGTCATGGGCACACGACAGAGGTAGAAAGACTCCTGCAGAGCGGGGGAGCAACAGGTGAGTGCTAACACCTGAAGGGCAAGGCAGGAGCTGCCTATCACCTCTAGATAAACCCAGCTGGATGTCAAGTCAATGCGCAGTTGTTTTCTGGTATTGTAGTACCTTAATTGGAGTGGCAGGATCTCGTTGTGATTTTGACAGCAGGAGAAAAATACTTAAAAATCTATACAGCTGAGTATTGTATTCATGTCACTGTGCACCACAGATACAAAGACCAAAGAAACGTGCTTTCAGAGATCACAGCTAATTTGGGATTTAATATATTAATTATATGCAGAGATCTAAGATTTCCCTGAGTACCTGTTCTGTGTGCTGAGTGCCAGGGAATGGGCTAAGTATTTCTTAAGAACTCTCTTGCATAAAATCCACCTCTGAGTTGTAAGTACACATATTTAGCACACGAGCTTTAAATGACAAACTGAGGCACCAGGAGGTTGAACAACATATCCAAGATCACACAGTGGCCAAATGGGGGAAGCCACATTCAAACTCGGATTTGAAAGATTTCATCTCAATTACATGAACAAATTTGTATGTCTGACTCATGAATATGTCATGTTAATCGTATGTCCCTTCAATGTGGCGAATAATTTTAAGATTAATTTTTGGTTCATTGTAGTATTAAGTTTATTTCATAAACCTGTTATTCTGGTGTTTACATGTTGCATATGTAGGATACAACAGTATGTTCTGCTTCAAAATCACATGTTGGTAAATATTGCCTTAATACGATCATTTACTGTGAGTCAGGAACTATCACTGACAGATCCCATCAGTTAATCTAGCAAACTGTTGACCTGGTGAGCAAGTGCAGACACGGGTAACACATGCATCATCTTGGAGGATTTCAGTGACGTGTCCGTAGTAATGTGCTCAGTGAATTAGAGGATTAGGGTTTGACTGGGCTTGTCCAAGAGCGCGGATCTCTTATCTGCCCAGCATCACTGTGGCAGAGTGCAAATACAAAACTAGAAAATGACTTGTTCCCAGCAGCAACTTGGGTTTTATTTTTTTTTCTGGGAACGAATGCACACATTATAATAAGTTGATGATAGTATAATCTGGAAAACATGAAAAGAATAACTCACAAAGATAATAGTACGTTGTTCTTCCAAAGTTGGTTTTCACTGTGACTTCCAGATGAATGTGGTTGCATATTCTACACAGTTCTTTTTCTCAGACAGATCTTCTGTGTAAGCAGAAAGGAGCCTAATTTAAGAAGGTACAAAGGATAGAAGAATATTTTGTGTTCACTGCAGAGGTTGGTTGGTGTTTGTTATTGTAGTAAAACTTCATAAGGCTGTTATAAGTATCTTTGAAATTTATTTATAACAATGAGACTAGATACTTTACCATCTGCTAGGAATGTTTCCTGGGAGATTTAGTTACTCAAGTTCCCTGCTTTCTGTAGTTTATATCCATTCTATGACTGTTTGTCTTCTGAACTAATTTCAACACTCCAATCTGTTTAATTTGTCTTCTTCTGAGGGAACATTAGGTCGATGACAAATCTTACAATTTAATCTAACAGGCCTTGGGTGGTATATCTTAATGTTTTACTGAACAAGTGAAGACTCCAGCTTTTTTGCTCCAGTTTCTAGAAATAAAATAAGGGGGAGAGAGAGCTCATTAGCTACCTTATTAATAGACAAAAAAGTGAGAAAATATGGTCCTGGAGTGCCAGCACTGACCCCGCAGACACATGATGACAATGAGGTCAGAACTGGACACGTTATAACCCGGAAGGTGAAGTAACGTAACAGGTCACCCCTTCAGGATGAGTGGGGGAATGGGTCTCATAACGTCAGTATCTCAATGAGGAGTTGTCCTCTCTGTAAATCTGATTTATTTCCATTCTAGTTTCCTCTTGTAATACCCTTACTACCTGGGTCAAAGCTGAGTTCTTGAAAAAAAATGAAATAGAAACCACTCTACCCCAAAAGGCCACGTGAAAAGATGAAGAGAAAATGGATAATTTAGTATCTTCATTGTGGCGCCAGTTTCCCAGGTACGTGCACAAGTGCAGACCCACTACAATGTTCACATTAAGTGTGTCAAATTTTTATATCATCTAAACCTGAATAAAGATTTTCTTAAAGGGAAAAATATGAAACTGAAAAAAGCACTTAGAGAGAACAGAAGATACTATCTGTTTAAAGTGCTAACTTTAAATATCTAATTATGGCCTGGGGGTTTAGCCCTGTGGCGCTATTGCCTGCCTCGCAAGTGCAAATTCGTGAGTTCGAACCCCAGTACCACAAAAACGAAAAGTAAATAAGTAAGTAAATAGCTAATTAAGGTTTTGTTCTAGTACAGAAACAAGATTTTCTTTCACAAAACTGATTAGCACCCAGGGCCAGGTAAAATCTGCTTCTGTTGCTTCTTAAAAGCAAAGGTTGTCACGCAGCTGTCGTCTCTAGCAATGAAGGTTCTTGAGAAAGTAGTGTTCTCTCCACTCATATGTGCATTAATAGCATTTTGTTTTGGCATTGGAAATAGCCATAAATAGGCACTCTGAGATTGTTCATAGAGGTCCCTTAGAAATCACTTGCATATAAGCTAACAATATGCTTACACTATGTTTAAAATATACGGTAGCATTGGGTTACTGTTTTGAGAAATATGCGCCAGTAATACATAGGGAAACTGCTCAAAGGTTTTGACAATTTTGAAGCCGAAAAGGAAATAAAGGTCATACGTTATATTGCAACTCAAATATTGTAAACTGTATTGCTTACGAATCAGCTCCTGGGCTACAGCGACTCTACCAAACTTCTTCAATGCGCCTTCATTTTCTGTTTGCTCAGTGACATTACAGCCATTTATTGCCTTCGCCCTCCCACAAGTGAACTTGTGCCTCTCCCGCCTCTTCCTTCTGTCCCTTGCTTTTTAATACCCTGATGCGGCGGTGATGGACGGCAGAATGCATTTTGTTCAGCTCTCGAGGCAGCAGAGTTCCACTTGAGTGCGTTCAGCATCTGTTATAACAAGGTTAAAATTACAGACAGAAGCGCCCAGATCTACTCCTGTTGGTGAAGGACACCGGAGGAGGATTTTCATGTTTCTGGGTAGAGTGCTGCGGCTTCAGAGAAAACGTACTTTTGTAGCCACCAGTCCTCTGCACAGGAACTTGGTTTCTAGTGTTGGTTTTGGTATTAGCCAGTGGCTTTCTTATGTTATTTATTTCTTGAAGCTCTCATTACCTTGTGCTCATCTCTACCCACTTGTTGGTAAAATAAAAAGTCTCTTTTTAGCTCTAATGGTTGCAGTACAATAGGACCAATCAAGTCGCTTTTTAAGTTTCTGCTGGTAAAAACACTTGGGATAATAAGTATCTTTGGGTATATCTAACAAGCAATGGTTTTATTCAAACTTGTACATTAAAATAAATGATATGAGCACAGTACATGCCTTTCACTCAAGGGATTGTGTAAATTACATGAAAAAGAAAAAAATTAGAAAATTTTGAAGTCTCAAAATGTATCTTATTCGGATCATCACAGCAATAATAAGTGTGGCTGTTAGGCTTAATATCCTAGGCTCCGTCCCTTGGAATACCAGCTCTTTGGGACATTTTGATATATATCCCAAAGCAAGGTTAAATTTTTCCTTTTTCTTTAGTAATAGTCTCCCTGAATGACTTGTTATTTCAAAGTCAAAATTAGGAAGTTAGCAAAACTAGGAAAGCATTTTAGAATAGGCATTTCTAATTCAAATTCTATTTATCAGGGGAAGTATCCCAAGCATTTATGCATCTATGAATATATGGATCATATTGAGTGTCTTTCTTTCTCTCTTACTAACAAAGAGCATGTATCAGAATGACATGGCATCAATAATAAGAGACTGCTATTAACAGAGTAAAAGTTGTTTCAATTTTTAAACTTCCAGAGGCAAAAGTCTGTTCTCTAAAAGTCCAAATCTTAGAGCAATAATTATCTCATTTTAAGTGTCATACCATCCTATGTACCAGTGCCACTGGATGCACAAATCCAATCCTCAGATGTTAAAAATAGATGCCTAAGTACCAGGCTCCTTGAGTTACAGTTCTACAAATACAGTTCTGGAGTCTAGGGCTCTCCATCTGAAGCCCTCTAAAATCAAGGAGATAAGTTATCTGCTTTGAGCCCATCCACCATCAAATGGTGATGTAGCATAAGGATGCCAGGTTAGGAAGTGAGAATGGGAATCAGGCAGAAGTCTCAAAATCCAATGCAATGTGAAATCCAGCCAAGCCTATATTGAAATTTTCTTGATGAGAAATTAATCATATTCCTTCCCAGTGTTAACTTCTCGCATTTCTTGATTTCACTTTCTAAAATCTTGGTTCCATTCTTTGAACCATCTCTCCTTTTTCATAAATCTTAGCATTCATTTAAGTCTGGGTAGTCTGTCAAGACTGCTACCTGAATAAATAAACCCAGCCTCTATTTTCAAGTGTGTTGGTCTCAATCCAAATTCTCAGTGTTTTACATAACTATTTCTTAAAAGCCATTGTATGCTTACTTACTGTGGTTGTCATTGGGATTAATTCACTCAATTAGACAAAGACAAGAAAAGATTACTGAATCTTCAGAAATAAGATCTTCACTACCTGGGACTTCCATTGAGAAAATTATGGGACCTGAAAGTTATGTTATGTCCTGTGGTCTCTGTTGGCTTATTAAGCATATCTGTGTATCACATATTACATATTTTAGAAGATTATTGTCTGACCTAAGTTCAGCTTGAAAACCTCACTCTCAGTCTTTCTGAAGTCTAGTCAAAGTTTTTTTATTTGCATTTTGGCGAGATTTTTGGACCTTATTTTCCTGGCAATGCTTTGCGTTCAATCTTTACTTGAAAGCCATTTCTCAGTTTTAGCATTTCCAGCCAACTGCATAGTCTGAGAATTTGCAAAACTTTACATTTATATTCTTTTATTGTGTAAGAAACATATACCCAAGTAAGGATGAAAGACAAATCTTTTTGGAGTGTTTGAATATTTTTAAACATATTTCAGTAAGTGTTACAGTTTGATTGTATACTCAACAGCTAATTAACTTGTTGAAAATTTGACCCCAAGGCGTTACCTGGAGATAGGACACAATCCTAGAGGCTGAGACAGCTCAAGATCTGAATTTGCTGAGCTAGCAATCCAGGAGAGCTGAGCTCTGGTTCTCAGATAGATGGAAAGACACAGCAGCCATGAAAGCTGCTGACTTCCAGTTCAAGGAATTCTGGGTATGCAAGCTAGGTTAAACTGGAGATGCAATTGAGAAATTCTTATTATGTTTTATAAATCAGATTTTCCTCACTTGAAGTAGAACTTGTCTGCATATGAAGGCCACGTAAGAACTTAGCAGGCTTTCTGTCTAAAACATTTTTTCAGAATATCATAAACAATTAGCCCTAGGTACACACCTGCAGGAGTCAGGCTACTCCAATCACATCACTGCACTGTCCATTCTAACATTCCCAGCTACCTTGTTTCCATGTTGCGCTGGCACGTGACCCCTGCCTGACACATAGCATCTGGTAACTCCCTTGGCATACAAGACTTCCCCTTCAGTGTCTGTGGTTCCTCCTGCAAGCTATGGTTTGTGAGATGTAGCACAGAATTCTTCAAGGATGCTGGGCTCTCCTTCCAAAATGTATATCTTCTTCCACACTCAGTGTATCTTAAATATCAAATCCACTCTAACCACAATCACCCTCAACCTTTTGATCTCTTCTGCTTCATCAAACCAATGTAAGTCTGGTATTTCAAATTTCTTATTGGGAGTGCATTTATTATTTTTTTCCTTCAGCCAATTAACAAATTAGTAGAGCCCTTAATAATTCCCCAAGCTATTCAATAATCCCAAGATATTTCATGCAAAATATTTGCTTACAGTGAGGATTTATATCCATATACATCAGTAAGTGCTTATAGTGATGTCAATAAACTCAGAATCACCCAACTTTATGTCCTTTCTACCATTTTCCCACACTTTTTAAAAAATCAGTTTCCACACATATCACTCAGGTTTATGTCTATATAAATTAGAAAACTCAAGTATATGTTTTCGTGTGTAGCATATTCCCTCATGGGTCATATTTTGTATATCACTTTCAGTGGCCTGCTGTGACTTGAATCTAACTAGAGTTACAGAAGGAAAGAGGAATGGGGGTGGGTTCCGAGGAGATGCAGCGGGTCTCGCTTAGCAACTAACTTCTCAGGAGAGGCCTGGGCTAATCCCTGCTGACAGGAGTGAACATAGAACTCCACTGTAATAAAATAATGAGGTGAGGCCTAATCTTGGAGTTATCAGCAGAACTTAATAGTGTAAAGGAGGCTGCCGTGTAATGGCTTCTGACTCTTCCACAGAAATAGCCACATGAAAAGATCTTTTCGTGAAAGAGAAATTGGCACATTTGGAAAAATAGAAAGTTCAGACAGAGTTGACTGGCTAGTCTGTATCTTAGATATGGTTAAGAGTCTTTTGCCTAAGAGAGGAAAATACCAGCTAGTAATTTGGTAAAATTTATCATTTTAGCTAATAACAGTTTTGATTTCTTAAGTGATCTCTACTATACAGCTGTTGATTTAGAATTTATCTTTTATTGCTAGTACACATTTGCTGCATATGAGTACATTTATCATGGAGTGTTAGTGCATGCATGTGACACATCTTAATTGTTTTTGTCCCCTACCCCTCCTATCTGTTGCTTCTCCTCACAACTCCTGATGCCATCTCTGTTTGAACAAAGATCTCCCTACTTACTGTCAACCGTTTTTTATTTTGGTCTCTCATATAAGACAAATCATATGATTCTTAAACTCATGTCTCATTTATTTCACTTGATGTTTCACAAATGACGTATTCTGACAATGCATATTCTCTTTTCAGATTTGAGATGCAAGGACTTTAAAAAGTAAAACCTAAGATGAACAATGCATAACAGTGATAATTTCTGGTCTGACTACTTTAACGTTGCTTTTTTGGCTATTTGTGAATTTGTATGTGCCTGCACTAGAAGTATTTTTCCCCAAGAAATGACTGACCTTTTCCTGCTCAGAGTTTATATATATGCAGCTTTTCTAATCTTAGGTTTTATTATCTTCTTTGCATCAGACACACAACATAATGCTTATACTCAAAATAGCCTCAATCCATAAATAATACCATTTGCTGTTTGAAAGAAAGCACAAACATCCAAGAAGCTATGATGGAAAGATACTTTATAAGAATCTGAGAAAATAATAAGCTGATGCACATATTTCTCAGTCTTTCTTTCCAAATATCTGCTTCTGATTTAGTCTGCATTTGTTTTTATATCGTCATGTACACACATTTCACATGCACATGCACACACACATCACATTGACATATAATCACAACTGCACATGTAGATATTTTAAGTCATATTAATTTCATGATAAGCAGATTGTTTTTCATGGTTTGTACAGTGTTTAAAGTGCATATTATTATTTGTTAATGTAGCTATAAAATTCCATGTACAAAACTGCCACTTCACTTACTGAGCCCATAAAAATTAATAAACAAGCATAGAGAATTTAATTGCCAAATATTTGTGAAACTTTATTTAGCATATTTTAAAGAGTGCCTAAGTACTTCCAGACAGATCTGGCAGGAAGTGAAATTTTAAAAAATACAATCAGAACATAATAATCAAACACAATTAACATACAATTAAAATATTTCTCCAGCCCCAGATCAATTATCAGTATCTACTAGCAGAACAACAACTAGCATGTCTGTACTCGTTAAACATTAGGGTAGAAGGAAAACTTATGGGTGTTTGAGATTGAAAAAAAAAGCTGTATCTATGAAATAGTTATATATGATCAAAGTTAGGATTACATAGATAATGTTTTCTGGGATGAAAACATGAAAATCCAAAAACCAAGAAAGAAGATCATTAAAAAAGCAGCAGATGGTATTATACTTTTAAAAAATTTTAGTACTTTGGGCCTAGCAATTCAGGGAAGGAAATAAATTTTTTATTACCAAATTTTTTTATGATTTTTTGAAGCAGTTTTAAGTCAACGAAGAATATAGAACCCAAAAGAATAAGCTGGTGACAAAAAGGCCTTTCTTCTAGTTAGAGGGCTAGAATATATGAAAGTAGCGTCACTAAAAGAGACATTTTTAGGGAAAAGAGGGTTTACCCAAAGCTTAGGATCTCTCATTCTTAGTAAGAAACATCTATCTTCTTTTTTATAAGAAAACATGATCTAATTTGAGTTGGCAGGGAAAATCATGTTTAAAATGCATTCTGCTTATCTTTCACTTTATATTTTGAAAATTAGAAATGTATTCTGTTTTCCAATGTGTGTTCTCCAGATATTCTTCATGCTTTGGAAATAATATCAAGAAGAGGCTTTCACAAAAAGATGAAAGCGTAATGTTAGCTTCCAAGTTTAGATGTATTTGAAGTTAGAATGTGTTTGAATTAGAAGTTAAAAAAAGCTCATAGGGGCAGAAAAACCCACTTCCATCCTCTTAAGTTTCAGTCTGAGTGTGTAGTTAAGCCAATGTACTCTGGATTAAGAGAAGAAGAGTGTACAAAATTTTTCAGTGTAAGTTTTATGTGGCACAGAGGTTCTTACAGAGAAAAGAGGATCAGGAAAAGCAGAATCAGCCACTTATATATTAAAGTGGATAAAGAATAATGTACTGTAAAAATATAACTCAATTTTGTGGGGGAGATTACACATGTAAATTACTCTAACAAGGTCTCTACAGAAAACTCTTGATGTTGACTTCTGGAGAGGTTGAATATTGCCGCTTTCAAATATATCCAGGCAGCACATCTTCACATGGGAAATCTCATCTTATGAATTTTAAGAAACAGCAAGGAAGGCAAAAATGATCATCTCGTATTTTCAGTTCTTTAAAATGTCTTTAGCTTAAATAATCAACAAGTAAGAATTGCATTTTAAACCCCTTAAGCCAAATATTTCATTAAAGTAATGACCTTTCATATCAGGTATCAAATTTCACAGTAAAAAATGGAGTTGTCCATGTAAAAATAGAAGTATAGAGCTTTTTACATTACTATGAATAATTAGAGCGACAACATATTTTTTGTCTAAATTGTTTAATTTAGAAGAATGCTAGCCGGGCGTGGTGGCTCACGACTGTCATTCCAGCACTCAGGAGGCAGAGACAGGA
>PVIC010004772.1:0-60880 GCA_004025085.1 Thryonomys swinderianus | reverse complement strand
ACTATATTAACAGACTCAAAGACAAAAACCACATGATTATCTCAATAGATGCAGAAAAAGCATTTGACAAAATCCAACATCCATTTATGATCAAAACCCTACAAAGAATTGGAATCAATGGACTTTATCTCAATTTAATACAAGCTATTTATGAGAAACCAATAGCCAGCATCATACTCAATGGGCAAAAACTGTAACCTTTTACACTAAGATCAGGAATGAGATGAGGATGCCCGCTGTCACCACTCTTGTTCAATATAGTGCTGGAAACATCAGCCATAGCAATCAGGCAGGACAAAGATATAAAAGGAATAAAGATAGGAAAGGAAGAAGTTAAACTGGCATTATTTGCTGATGATATGTTACTCTATCTAGAGGATCCTAAAAACTCAACCAAAAGACTGCTAGACTTAATTACCAAATTTAGTAGTGTTGCTGGATACAGGGTCAATGCTCAAAAATCAACAGCCTTTGTCTACACAAACAACAGACTCACTGAAAGAGAAATTGGGGAGGCAATCCCTTTCACAGTAGCACCCAGAAAACTGAAATATCTAGGAATCAACCTAACAAAGGAAGTGGAAGACCTCTACTCTGAAAACAGTAGGACTCTGAAAACAGATAGAAAAGGAATCCCAAAAGTGGAAAGATAGCCCTTGTTCCTGGGTAGGGAGAACCAACATCGTCATAATGGCTATACTCCCACAACTACTATACAGATTCAATGCAATTCCAATTGAAATTCCAATGCTATACTTCACAGAGCTAGAGAAAATAATACAAAAATTTATCTGGAAACACAAGAAACCTAGAATAGCAAAAGCAATTCTAAGCAACCATGACATGGCAGGGGGTATTACAATTCCCAATTTAAAACTCTACTATAAAGCTGCTGTGATAAAAATTGCATGGTACTGGCAAAGTGACAGACCCAAGGACTAGTGGAATAGATTAGAAGACCCAGAAACAACTCCAGATACACTAAGCCACCTTATCTTTGACAAAGGAGGCACATATCCCCAATGGAAGAAAGACAGCCCCTTTAACAAATGTTGCTGGAAAAACTGGGCTTTAGCCTGTGAAAAGCTAAAGCTAGACCTATCTCTTTCACCATGCACAAATCTAAACTCACAGTGGATATGAGACTTAAACATTGAAACAGAAACAATAAGCCTGCTGGTAAACAGGCTAGGTAAAACTCTTGGAGACATTGGCTTAGGCAGAGACTTTATGAGTAAAACCTCTATAGCAGGAGAACTAGCAGAAAGAATAAACAAATGGGATCTCATCCTACTGAAAAGCTTCTGCACAGCAAAGGAAGCCACTGGCCCTGCTAAAAGATAACCAACAGCATGGGAAAAAATCTTTACTAGCTGTGTATCAGACAAAGGGCTATTATCTACAATATATAAAGAACTTAAACAGATCAGCCTCCCCAAGTTTAAAGACACAATTCAAAAATGGGCATCTGAAATGAACAGACACTTCTCAGAGGCAGAAGTCAAAGCAGTCAAGAAGCATAAGAAGAAATGTTCAACATCACTGGTCATTCGAGAGATGCAAATGAAAACAACACTGAGATTTCATCTCACTCCACAAGGAATGGCCACTATCACAAAATCAAGCAACAATAAATGCTGGCATGGCTGTGGGGAGAAAGGAACCCTTCTCCACTGTTCGTGGGAATGCAGCCTTGTGCAACCATTTTGGAGATCAGTATGGAGATTGCTCAGAAAACTAGGACTAGGTGTCACATTTGACCCTGCTATCCCCCTGCTAGGAATATACCCAAAAGAATTTTAAAGATCACATTGGAAAGACAGATGTACACCCTTGTTCATAGCTGCTTAGTTCATGATAGCTCAATCTTGGAAACAAGCCAAATACCCATCAACTGGAGAGTAGATAAAGAAGATGTGTTTTTTTTAAAAAATAAAATGGAGTATTACTCTGCCATAAAGAATGACGAGATCAATCCATTTAGGTGCAAATGGAGACAGCTGGAGGATACATTCATAAGTGAAATCAATAGATCACAGGCAAATTCCAGATCTTCTCTTTGACATGAACACCTGTAGATGCAAATAAGCTCTAGAAAGTATGACAGCTTTTATAGAGTGGGAAATTTCCATAGGAAAAATGGTGTGGGAATGTAATGAGGGAAAGGAATAAATATGATACAGAAAGAGAATAAAAGAGTATGTATAAAGGGGGTGGGGAGGTCTGGGTGTGTAGGGATATGGGTGTAAATGAGAATTATCTTGTGTCATATACTGGTACAAATTCCCCAATGTTATATGTGATTATGAGATGTATATAAATTGTACCAATAAAGAATTCAATTTAAAAAAAGAATTTCAGGGATATATTTTTTCCTAGGGAGGGGAACTCTATGAAAATAAGAAACTTGCTTCCCTTCAATTCTATTTCAGCCAAAACCTAATCTCATCTGTTTTTTTAAATGAGTATAAACTGAGTACAATATCTTCCCATCTCTATTTCCTTCATGGTAAGAAATTGTGTATTTGTTAATTTTATATAATATTAAGTATCTGAATCTTCCTCATCTTGCCTGACCTCAAGAAAAATCCAACAAAATCATTGTTCTTTCTTGTACTTGAAAAAAAAAATGCAAAAATGGGTAGGTACTATGGAAAATCCAGGCAAAGGAAAATGCTTATATCTGTTGTTGGGAACATAGATTAGAATAGCAATCATCAAAATCAGATGGAAGTTCTGTAAAACTGAAAACTACAGTTATCATTTGATTTGATATCACTGTTTGGTTTACAACCAAAGAAATTAAATCTGGAACACTGTTGCAATACCTTTGTATCCCTATTTATTTCAATACACAGTAACTATGATACAGAAAATGCATTTTTCAACCATAAACAAGAATAAAATCTCACCATTTGCAGAAAAATGAATGGAACTGGAAAGCATTGCATTTAGGGAAATATGCTTGATTCTATAAGACAGAACGTCATATTTTCTTTCATATGTGGAGTTGAGAGAAGCGATATGAATATGAAAGTCCTCTAGAGACTCCTAGAGATGAGGAAATGATGGAAAGGGAGAGGAGAAGCAAGTTAGGAAAGTAAGAAGAGGTGGGAATGACCAACACATGCTATATGTGTACAAGCAGTGTTCTGTGTAGCTAATATATGTGATAAAAATGCTTTCTAAAAAGCATTTTTTGCTGTGTTTTTATGAACAACAATCCAAAATTAGAACTTCCAGCTTTAGAGATTTCATTCTTTTGGTTTTTATCTGCCTTCCAGCTTGTAGTATTTATTGTTAGTCAAATAATCCTTTAATGACTATGGTGTTATTAACTAACATGTAACTAACATCCTTGTTGTTTCTACCCTCACATAACATATTCTACAATGGAAATTTTAACTTTAAAATTTATTAAAATGGGGCCAGGGGTGTAGCTCAGTGGTCCTAGTCTTGCCTTGCAAGTACAAGGTCCTGAGTTTGATCCCTTGTACTGAAAAAAGTTATTAAAGTAATTTCATCATCCTGTCCCCAACCGTGGTCCCCGAGCCTGTCCCACTGTAGTCTCCAAGTCCCTCTCACAGGCTGTCTAAAGATGTGTTTCTCTGGGGCCGGAGATTTAGCCCAGTGGTGCCGGTGCCTGCCTCGCAAGCGCAAGGTCCTGAGTTCGATCCTGGTAACCACATACCATGCTGGGCGTGGTGACTCACACCCACCAGCAATCTATACCACATACCACAGTGCTGGGTGTGGTGGCTCACGCCTGTCACCCCAGCACTCAGGAGGCAGAGACAGGAGGATTGCTGAGTTCGAGGTTTGCCTGGCCTACATAGTGAGCTGAAGGCCAGCCTGAACTGCTAAGCGAGACCCTGTATCAAAACAAAAACAAAACAACAAAAAAGAATGTGTTTCTCAAGTCTCTGTGCACTTGCTTTGCATCATACTATGGGCCTCCTGTTTGGTAGAGATATTTTGAGCTCTGAATAATGTACCCTAATTGTCAATTATGTTCATTCTTGTAGAACATAGATTATGTTAGAGTAGTTAAAAAGAATTTTTCTCAGATAACCCACAATAGTATAAGACTAGCTGAGAGCACAGACAAATATGAGAAAGGAAACAAAGCTCTGAAAGAACGGCAGTGGTCAGTAGCCATTTGCTTTGGAATCAATCACAAGCCACATGACTGTTCTGGCAGCCAAAGGCAGGAACTGTATAGCTGCCTTAGAAAACCTGCACTTGTCTGTGATATTGTGATATGTGTGCTATTTTATCTTGGGTCAATTGCAAGTGGGTATTGAATTCCCAATGATTATATCCAAGAAATAATTGCATATATTTTACTTAACAATAAAAATGTAGAGAAGTCCTGTTGAATAAATGATAAATATGAGTCTCTTTTTTTTTACGGTGAAATTTCAAAGAAAATCATACTAATTTTTGGACTGTTATATTAGTATTTTGCTCCAGAAAAAACTAGTAGAGAATCCTTATTTTAACTAGCACCAATTATCTGTCTTTAAAATTTTTCAAGGATCTTTTTTATGCTTGAAATGGTTATCAGTAAGTGCTTTGAATGCTAAAACAAAGATTTCAATTAAAACTCTCAGGATGTTTATGTTGTTTCTCCTGATTGGCACTTGCACTGGCGTATTCAGATTTCCCTGAAGTCTTGAGCTATAACTATGGCTTTGTACCTTTATATCTTGATAAAAAGATAGATAATTAGATTATCAACTGCTCCCAACATTTTGTATGATTTTGTCAAGAATAAAGCAGAAAAAGCCCTGGAATTACATTTACATTGTAGAATAAAGGCAAACAAAAAACCCAAATCAAACCAATCAAGACACTCAAATATGTAACACAGTATGTAGTTGTACTGTACTCCTTTCTGCTAAATTCCTTAAGGTCTTTGAGTTTCACATGCAATCAGTCTGTCAAAAAACACATCAACAAGACCAACAAAAAAGCTTTTTTTTTTTTTTTTTTTCATAAAGATCACTCTTGTCTGTTCCAAGTCCCTTTAAATTGTGCAAATGAAGAGTCAGGGTGCCGAAGCCATGAGTGCTGGATGGTTATATAGCTGGAGCTCCTGACCTTGCTTTCTAGTCTCTTTGATCAACTAGGTTGTATCACATGCCATGTGCTCGGAGCTAGTGTACAGCCGCATGACAGCTCAAGGACTGGGAAAAAGACATTTAGTTGATAACTCTTGGAGTCATCTCTCCCACCCCTATCCTTCCTGTTGTAGTAGTTTGAAATCCTGTTTGGCAGTATTTCTTCTCTGTTGAGAATTTGACTATTCTGATAGCCTTCAACATCCCAAGTTTAATACCTCAATCTTTATTAAACCCTCACCAACTGACTGCAGTATGATAATTATATTACTTGGAACTACATACAAAATGGCACCAGAGGGATTCAGAGCATTAATATAGCACAATTGATTTCTGGGTTGCCATTCAAGCTTTGTAGAGAATCTGGTTCACTGAGCACTGAAAAGGAAATGTATTAAAACTACTGAAAAACGAATGATAATGTCACAATGCCAGAACAAAGCAATATTTTCTATGAACTCATTTAAGTGAGAAACTACAAGCCACGTACCATGCTTACTGCATGTACTTTAAAATGTCACTGAGTGCCTACCTGGTATTTTGTAGAAGTCTTTCCACAGTGTTAATTTTCCAGTGTGGTTCCATCTCAACACTCCATGAGTTCTACTAAGGGGGACCTGGTCCCTGGAGGTATCCTTAAAGATAAATAAGGGACTTGAGAAATGAGTGAGAGTAGAGTTTACTCCTGTGAGGGCTGAACAATAAGGAAAGAGTGGCCTTCAGTTCCATGTTTAGGGTTTTGGAACAGGTATTCCTCATCAACAGTCCATGAAGTAACTGAGAGAGCAGTCAAAGAAGAGCATATCTTTAATGAGGTGGTGTCACTGCCTATTCAAAAAGCATTTGTATGTTCTATTTTCCGAGTGCTTAAAAATTTCTTAATACAGAAAGGGAGAATCAAAAATAATAACAAAGTAGAAGTAAATGTTAGTAAAGTGACCAAGATAGATATAGATTAAAACTTTCTGATAGGATATTTAAGCACTGGGACAGTATTTTTTTTTTTTTTTTTGAGACAGGGTCTCGCTTTGTAGTTCAGGCTAGCTCTGAGCTCACTATGTAGTCCAGGCAAGCCTCAAACTCAGCAATCCTCCTGTTTCTGCTTCCTGAGTGCTGGGATTACAGGCATGAGCCACCACGCCTGGCACTGGGACAGTATTTTTGAGCACATTTTAAAACAGCCTTAAATCAAGATCTTCTCAAATCATTATGGTTGTTTAAATCTGCTGTGAAATTACTAATACTATATCATAAATTATAAAAATATGTATGTTAATTTATAATTTTATCTTAGCTTTATGAATGAGGAAAATTAATGTTAATTTTTTTTGAGACAAGGTCTCACTTTGTAGTTCAGGCTGGCCCTGAGCTCATTATATAGCCCAGGCAAGCCTTAAGCTCAGCAATCCTCCTGCCTCTGTGTCAAAGTGCTGGAATTACAGGCACGTGCCATAATGCCCAGCACTGTGGTATATGGTACTGATTGCTTGTGGACATGAGTCCCCATGCCTGGTGTTGTTGTAGGTGGTTACTGGGATCAAATCAAGAGCCTGCACTTGCTAGGAAGGTGCCGGAACCACTGAGCTAAATCTCCGGCCCTTAATATGTTAATTTATATCTGGTTATTTGAAATAAATTTACATACTTTTATTAGCATAGTACATGTTTGACAAATTATCCTGTGCCTTAATTTTGCAAATTCTTACCAATGTACTACCTTGAGTGAATAACCGTGCTGGGCTCTATTTTATTCATGTGTGAAATGGACAGAGTAGATTACAAATGGCAACATTTCTTTTAGAGCTAAGTCCATGGCTATGGATTTCCAAAATGGGACATTTCTTAGAAGAAGCTCACTAAAATTTTGTTAAATACAGTCCTAAACTAACCACTGGATATCTTTCTATACAGTGTATAAATAGAATCTTGATTAGTGAATTGAGCTCTCTGAATCTCTGGAACTGTGCCTCTCTTTGCTAGCTATTTGGTGTTTCTAAGTATGAACAGAACTGAAAAGTTCTTTGTTTCACTGGAAATTAGGAGATTTATTGATTGATCATGATTATTATTTGTTGGCTAAGCATTAATTCTCTTACTGCTGTGGGAGAGGCAGAAGAGACTCTGCCTTGAAGAAATCTAAGCCCTTTTCCTTTATATTCCAGGGCACACTGAATCTATATTTTTTCCTGTATCATAGGTCTCTAAACTGTGGTGCTGAGAGGTTCCTCCCATTTATCGCTGAATTGTGACCAGTTCCAGGTTATAACATGCAACCAGATTTCACTGAGGTCTAGCTAGAACAGAAGCACAGTGAAGGAAGAATACCTTTATAATGCGATGTGAGGAACAAATCTTTCTGGCATTTATAGGACAAATTTACTTTTGAGTCCCTTCCTCTGGCTCCGATCAGCCTCTTTGTCACTCTGCTTACCTCCCCAAAGGGTAATGTCTATTTCTTGGACCATACTTCCAAGTTCCCCAGACCAGAGGAAATACTTTACTCCAAGTTTAAGTAAACAACAGTTTTAAACATACAATTCTATGGACAACAAAAACTTGTACTGTATTACATGGGGCCATTTACCCTGCAACATCTGTATTCCAGGAAGGAGCCTTAATCAGGTCTCTGTTAAACCAAAGGAGAAAACCTTTCCTCAAAGTATGGACAAAACATTTTTTCTCCAGAGGAACACATCCTCCATCCCACTTCCAGATTTTTCCATTAAGACTAAACTGACATCAATAGTTTTCAAGCAACAGTACTCCCATTCCATTAAAAAAAATTAAAGCAATAGAATCATCAAATCCAAACTATTGCCATTTTAATCTGGCCCTTCCATTTCTGTTACTCCCAGAAGATAACCTCAATTTCTTAAGGACATGGAGAAATAGCAAGTGAATTATCCAGCTCCTGGTTTTAAATCAGAGCTACAGAGAACTGCGGGGAGGGAGGGAGGGAGGGAGGGAGGGAGAAAGAGAGAGAGAGAGAGGGAGAGAGAGAGAGACTGAGACTGCCACACTGAGTATAAGGAGAAAGTCAAACACACTTCACATTCATGACTGTTAAAAAATCTTTTGGTTAGGATTGTAGAACAAGCAACCTCCTCTTCTTGGGAAGAGGCAGTCATCCATAAGAAGAAAGAGAAACATGTCATTCATCTGCTTTCTGTGGACACCTCCTTATGCTATCTAAACCAGTGAGAAAGTTCAACAAGAATTTTAGTGAATTGCTGGAACATGAGAATGTGAGTAAACTTTCAGGTACAGGAGTACATGGTAGGCAGACACTTCCTCCACAAACTATTCCAGGTCCTCAAGGAAGATCAAGGAGAAGTGCTACTGTTGAAACCAGATCCGTCCCTTCCCAAAGATACAGAGGAGTTCATTGACAAAGCCAAGCACGACAAGAGAGGTTGCCTTATAGTACTAGAGAAAAGGCCATCCTGGGGTGAGGTAAAGAGTGGGAGTAAATACAGTAGGAAGAAACAGTTCCTGATCTCCAGGGTAGGAATATGTGCTATGACTAGCACTATAGTTCAGGGGGAGGCAGGAGTATTTAAGAGCCATATCCCTGTTACCCACAGCCATGTTGCCTACATAAAACTGACTGGATCAGAACATCACAGAAGGCTCTTCCTCCGTCAGTCTCCGCTGGCCAGTTAACAAGAACTGAACAAAACAGTAGTAGAATTTGACTGCTGGGGATCTGAGAGACAGATTCTCTTTGTAGCCTAACACCAAGAGAGGGGACAAAGTTATACAGGGAGCAAATTCTAAGAAAATAAACATTGGAAAGCCATTTTACAACCTAAGCAAATGGAATTGTTAGAGAACTTTGAACCTTGCAATTAATTATAATAACAACAAACTTCAACTCCATTCTAATGTCTTTTTTAAAATTTCATGAGTACATGTTTGCAGCACACATTGATTACATGCATCACAGGGAATTGGTGCATTTTTATAACAGATTATGTCTTTTTTTCTCCTTCCCTTCCTCTTTCCTTTTATTTTGTCAGCATCAGATTAACTTACATTATAGGCCATCATAAAGTTAATTATCAACCAGCGTAATAGGCCAAAAAAAATTTTTTTTTTTTTTTGCTTTTGAGACAGGGTCTCACTTTGTAGTTCAGGCTGGCCCTGAGCTCACTATGTAGCCCAGGCAAGCCTGGAACTCAGCAATCCTCCTGTCTCTGCCTCCCAGTGCTGGGATTACAGGCGTGAGCCACCACACCCGGCATTGTGGTATGCAGTGTTGATTGTTGGTGGGCATGTCTCCATGCCCAGCATTATATGTGGTTACTGGGGATCGAACTCAGGACCTTGCACGTGTGAGGCAGGCGCCGGAACCACTCAGCTAACCCTCTGGCCCAAGGCCAAAAATTTTAAAAAGATTATTATGATAAATCAAGATAAATTAAGATACATTAGCCATGCTGAATAACAATAGTTTTTTTCTCTGTCTTTTTGTCCTATTTTCCATTTTTAATTTTCTATTTTATATATTGAGTTTTTTCATATAAAAGCAACTATGCAATATTTGATCTCGTGTGTCTGATTTGCATTACTTAATATTATGGTCTCAAGGTACATCCATTTCTCTGCAAATACCTTAACTTTATCCTTCTTTATAGCAGAATAGTACTCCATTGTGTAATAACAACACTTTTTATCTATTCATCTGTTTGTTATAGGTTGTTTCCCAGATACAGTTATTGTGAACTGTGTTCTACTTATCTTGTCTCCCAGCGGAATGTGTTTGTGTTCTGATGTTGAGATCTTTAATCCATTTTGATTTTAGTTCAGAATATGGTAAAACATAATGTCTAAGATCAGTCTTTAGCATGTGAGTAGCCAGTTTTCACAGCCCCATTTGTTAAAGAGGCAATCTCACCTCCAGTGAAAGGATCCCCTTTGTCAGAGGTAAGGGAGCTCTGGCTCTGTGGTCCCAGAGTTGTTTCTGCATCTTCCACTTTGTTTTATTGAACCAAAAATCTGGGTTTTGCAATTTTAGGCTGCTTTTAATCACTGTAGCTTTGTAGTAGAGCTTAAAGTCCAGGATCATGATGCCGCCTGACTTGCCTGGGTTTGCTTTTGCTACTTTAGGTCTCTTCTGATTCTATGTGAATTTCAGGATTGCTTTTTTCAGTTCTGCCAGGACTCTTGTTGGTATTTTGATTGGAATTGCATTAAATCTACTTAACAGTTTCAAAAGTATGGTCACTTTTAATATATTGTTCTTCCTACCCAGAAATAGGAGCAACCTTTTCATATTCTGATGCCCTCTTTCTTCTCCCTTTTTGGACTACTATAGTTTTCATTATAGAGGTCATTTATTTCCTTTTGCTTAGCTGCTCATCCTACCAGGTGTAGTCATTCTTTTTGACTTATTGGCATTGCTGGCTCCATAGTCTCTTTCTGGTTACCCCTGGTGTCTTTTTATAATGCTGGTTTGGTGGTCATGAATTTCTTGAGGTGATCCTTGGCATGGAAATACCTCACTTATCTAATGATTTTAAAGGAAAGCTTTGCAGTTGTTATCTTTTAGGGCTTGAAACACTTCACTCCAAGCTCTCCTGGTCTTTTTTTTTTTTTTTTTTTTTTTTGAGATAGGGTCTCACTTTAAGTTCAGGCTGGCCCTGAGCTCACTATGTAGTCCAGGCAAGCCTCGAACTCAGCAATCCTCCTGTCTCTGCCTCCCGAGTGCTGGGATGACAGGCGTGAGCCACCATGCCCGGTACTGTGGTATGCGGTATTGATGGCTGGTGGGCGTGAGTCTCCACACCCAGCATTGTATGTGGTTACCGGGAATTGAACTCAGGACCTTGCGCTTGCAAGGCAGGCGCCGGAACCACTGAGCTAACCCTCCGGCCCCCAAGCTCTCCTGGTCTTTAAGGTTTGTATAGACAAGTCAGCTGTGATTCTAATGGTTTAACTTTATATGTCATTCAATGCCTTTTTCTAACAATGTTTATGATTTTGTCCCCGTGTGGCTTTCTGATACTTTGAGAATAATGTGGTACAGAGTGGTTCTCTTTTGGATCATGACTGTTTGGGGTTCTGCGTGTCTTTTTCTTTTCCATATCTGTGCTGATGTAGTCATCCAGAAAGCAGGTGGTAGTGTTAGGTTTGGAGTGCCTATTCTGGGGCTTTCTAA
Organism: Thryonomys swinderianus; assembly: GCA_004025085.1. NCBI lineage: Eukaryota > Metazoa > Chordata > Mammalia > Rodentia > Thryonomyidae > Thryonomys > Thryonomys swinderianus. Next base: position 49,597 of record PVIC010004772.1, on the reverse strand, counting down.
TTACCAAGATCCAGGGTGTTCTTGACCTCTGACTATGTGGTTACATCCTGTGTCATTTAGCTTAAATCCCTGTCTGGATCTCTCGCTGGCCTGACTGTGGCTCACTGGCCAATGATAGGTCTCCTGTGGCTGATCCTCACTCAGTCACTATGAGCGCACAACCCTGGAAACCCCAAAACGACGCCAACTCATGGCCGCTCTGAGTCCCAGGTTCAGGTGACACTTTTCTGAAATGACATCTGATGACTCTCCAAGGGATGGCAGGTGCTTGGACCAGAGTCCATCGCTAGCAGTTGCAGTAGACAGCATCTCCTGGGCCATCCCATGGCTGTTTTTCTCCTTCCAGGCCTTTCTGGTGTCCCTCGCTTTCGCTGTGTCTCTGTAGATTCAGTCTTCATTTCTTCTGAGCCAAAAGTTAGACAGCTCCATCCCCATTTCTAACTACCTAAATTCAGGTCCTTACCCTGAAAACCTAGGGGAAGGAGAACCTTGCTCCATCATCAAGAATAAGGATTCCTCAGTATCTACTCTTCTACACAGGCGATTTTCTTTTTTTTTTTTTTTTTTTTTTTTTTTTTTTTTTTTTTTTTTTTTTTTTTTTTTTTTTTTTTTTTTTTTTTGAGACAGGGTCTTGCTTTGTAGTTCAGGCTTGCTCTGAGCTCACTATGTAGCCCAGGCGAGCCTTTAACTCAGCAATCCTCCTGTCTCTGCCTCCCCAGTGCTGGGATGACAGGCGTGAGCCACCATGCCCGGCACTGTGGTATGTGGTATTGATTGCTGGTGGGCGTGAGTCTCCATGCCCAGCATTGTATTACCGGGGATCGAACTCAGGACCTTGCGCTTGCACTTGTGAGGCAGGTGCCGGAACCACTGAGCTAATCCTCCCGCCCAGGCGATTTTTTTTTAATAAAAAATTATGAAACAAAAAATAGGAGAAAACACTCTACAGTGACATGGAATATATGGAATAAATGGTGGAAAAACCAGACAAAAAATTTAAAATGATCATGATTAATATTTTGAAGATTCTTATGTAGTATGTAAAAAAGTGACAAACTTTCTTCTCTTCTTTCTAAAAAATTATGTTAAAAATTTTAAAGTTTAGTTACACACATACACACACTACATTATATTTTATCTCTGCAACTAAGAAGTTAGATAGGGGAATGATGTTTTTACTGAAAGAAAAAAAATGCTAATTCAGAATTCTATGCCTAATATGAACGCACTCAAAATATGAGGCAAACGTTTCTGAAAGTGAACTTTGCAGGTTCAGATCCTCTCAGATGTTTGTAAAGTAATACTTACCTGCCCCGATTCTTTTTCAAGTTAGCACAGACGAGGAGTTTTCTTCTATTCAACACTAACACAGCTATTGCATTGAAGGACTTACTCAATTACCTCTTCTCTCTTACATGTTCCATTGCAAGATTTTTGTACTAGATTCTCCAGTTGTTTTTGTCCCTCTGGCCTTGAATGGTTTTTAACTTTTTTTTTTTTTAACAATTCTAGTATTCTTTTGCTCCTCTAGATATTTCTAAATTTCCTTTCATAGTTTTTTAAATTGAATTCTTTATTGGTACACCTTATAGATAGCTCATAATCACACTCAACATTGGGGAATTTATACCAGTATATGACACAAATCAACTCTCATTTTTACTCATATCCCTACCCACTTTACAACTCCCCACCCCCATATACAAGTTCATTTTTCTTTTCAAATCATATTTATTCTTTCCCCTCATTACTTTCCCCTACCACATTCCCTTTGAATATTTCCTATTTCACAAAATCTATCATACATTCTAGAACTTATTTACATCTATAGGTTCTCATACCAGAGAAAAGATACAGTCTGTGACCTATTTATTACATGTCTGTGACCTATTTATTTCACTTATGAGTGCATCCTCAGATATATTCATTTTAGTAAAAATGACTCAAAATTATCACTCTTTATGGCAGAGTAACACTCCATTTTATTTAAAACACATTTTCTTTATCCAGTCTCCGGTTGATGGGCATCTGGGTTGTTTCTCAGATTGGGGTATCACAAACTGTGCTGCTATGAACATAGGTGCACATATGTCTTTATGATATGATTCTTTTAATTCCTTTGAGTATATCCTTAGCAGAGGAATAGGGTCAAATGGGACCTGTAATCCTAATTTTCTGAAGAATCTCCACACTGATCTCCACAATGGTTACACAAGTCTACAATCCACCAACAGTGGAGAAGTGTTCCTTTCTCCCCGCAGCCTCAGCAGCATTTATAGCTGGTTGTGCTCCTTAAATAATTCTCTTTTCCAAGATTCTGTCCTTTGCCCACATTTTTTTTTTTTTGAGATAGGGTCTCACTTTGTAGTTCAGGCTGGCCCTGAGCTCACTATGTAGCCCAGGCAAGCCTCAAACTCAGCAATCCTCTTGTCTCTGCATCCCTAGTGCTGGGATTACAGGCGTGAGCCACCACGCCTGGTGCCCACATGATATTTTAAGCTATAAAGATAGCTTTACAATATTAGGGTATCTCCTTTCCTGTTCTTAACATATGAACTGAGCTTATGGCTTCACAACATCATGAATTTAAATTGTGCATCAAAGGAGGAGGTTAGGAGAGTTTATTGGCAATGATAAAAAAGAGTAGCTCCTGGATTTCCAGGAAGAGTTCTGAGTGGGTGGCCATTTAGGCTTTCTTAGAAGGATTTTGAACAGCAAAAATCACAACTTGGCTAACTATGCATCAAATTGCTATCAACCTATAGAATTACAAGAATAATTGCTTGGCTAATTTTGGTCTGACAGGAAGCAAGAGTGGTATATTATTGGAATCACTAACTTATAACTTCAACAAAGAGAGAAGAATGGGATTCCTGGGAAGGGATGAGAAAATGGGTCAGGGTGTTTTGGTTACCCACCTATGCGTCTATTGCATGATGTAGGCTCATTAGATCAGGTGGTGCTAATTACAGCGTAATCTCAAATTGCTGTTGATCTCTAGGAGACTTGCATGCCTGCCTGTCTTCAGATTTTCTTGCAGCCACAATTTTGATATCTCATCTTTCAGAATGACTTCCTTGGAGTGCCTGATACCTCTCTGACTGCCTATTAATTTCTAAGTTAGTTGTCCATAATACTGTCGGTGTTTATATTTTGTTAGTTTACCTCTGAATTTCCATGTCCAGCTCAGATTTATGGTCTGAAATCATGAATATTGGATAAATATTGGATATAGATGAGATCCACGTAATCTCTCCTAAACTATATTCATTTGCTGTCCTTCCTCTTCTCTGAATATGCTTCATTGAATTTACTATCCAGACAGCAAGCTGTTGCCTAGCCCAGAGCCCTGGGACTCCTCTTCAACTCCTTTCTTCCTCTATTAACATCTAAACAACAATGCATGTTATTGCATGTATCTGCATGGCGCATGTTTCTGAGGCCTCTCCATTTCAGTTCTTTTTAACATCCTGGGGATCAGCTTATACCTTCTGAATCTGAGTCTTATGTAAAAGTACCAGTAGTGAGAAGTAGTAAAGTTACATAGGTATCATATATGGAAGCTGTGGACGTATGGTATCTTATCTTTTTCTGTGGCAACCATTATTTTTCCTGCTACTAGTATGCTAAGTCTTGTTTTGAGTCTACACCTTTTCACATCTGATTTTGATTGGAATTTAAGCTAACTTTTAAAGACTAAATTTACAATGAAGTAGAAGCTGATTTTTATTTTTCTATGTAATTTCAATTACATTTATCATTCATTGCTTTTTAAGAATAATTATAGCAAAGGCTTATACATATATTATTTTGTGCATAAACTGACTGAATAAAATATTAGATTGTTATACCAGGTGTCAGAGTTAAGATCTAATACATATGTATGCTGATGTAACTAATAATAATAACAATATTATTTATAAAATGTCAATATAATATTATATAATTTGGTGGGTTTCGCACAAAATTTTAAAGGTGGGAAAGGTAGTTATTTTTATCTCCTTTTTTTTTTTTTTTTTTTTTTTGCTTTTTGAGACAGGGTCTTGCTTTGTAGTTCAGGCTGGCCCTGAGCTCACTATGTAGCCTAGGCAAGCCTCGAACTCAGCAATCCTCCTGTCTCTGCCTCCTGAGTGCTGGGATTACAGGCGAGCCACCATGCCCGGCACTGTGGTATGTGGTATTGGTTGCTAGTGGGCATGAGTCACCAGGCCCAGTCTTCTTGTATGTGGTTACTGGGGATCGAACCAGGGACCTTGTGCTTCCTAGACAGGTGCTGGAATCACTGAAATAAATCTCTGGCCCAAGTAGTGTAATTTTTAAAAAGCTTGCTCTGAGTGCTCAAGAGAAGGAATTTGGCAAGATGGAGTGCTCCGGAGGACTCAGGATTAAGCAGGTGGGGAAAAGCTTCTGCACAGATTGAAGCTAAGTGGTGACAAGCAGAGTTTAAGAGTCACTCTCACGACCCCTGTAGCAGAGATGGCCTGGGGATAGCCATGGAATAGCGAAGTCTGACGACCAGTTTTCAAAGTACTATTTCTTTTTCAAAATTTAAAAAAAATGTTTTTCGGTTATTGCAACAAGATTGTCACAGAGGCCCTCCAAAGTGTGAGAAGAGCTGTGTTTCTGTTTGAGAAATGCATGGAAGGGAGCAGGGAGCATGGAAGCAGTGATAATGGTGCAGCTGGAGCAATGACTGAGAAAGGGCTTTTAACGAATACAATTAAAATGTGGAAGTGCCTCTCCCTTGGGTGTGTGCAGAAGTACTGAGGAGAGCTCTGAATATCTCACAGTTATCTTTGGAAGTGGACTTTAGTTTTTGTCCACAGAAATCTACTTGCAACATTCTGATACTGTACTCTTCCCTTTGGCATAATTTTTCTTTCTGTGATTTGTTATAGATCTGTATGACTTAAATACATAGATCAGACCAGGTCGACCTTGATGTGAAAACGGTAAATGACAAATTCCACCAATAAACAGTTCATAAGTTTTATGTGAATTAAAAACTCTCGTGTGCTTTTGTTCCCTCCTTCCTAGTATGTGAAATAGCCCTTCGGCCAGAGTAAACTTGGTGTATAAGGTAACTGTTCAGTTACATAGTCTGGTAGTTGTCTTTGTTATTAGGCTGACTGTTGTGTGAGCAGAAACACTTAGGTGATGTGTGTGTGTTCAGTAGCCCTTACACGTGGCTCACCACACTGCCACAGAGCCTGCCTACCTCACCTACTTCAATTCATCTCATCTCATAGGCACGGTGTCATCTTCCACCTTTACAAACAGAAGACAGCACAATATAGAAAGATATTTTGAGAGAGAATATTCACATAGCTTTCATTATAGGATATTATTATAATTGTTCTATTTTATTATTATTAATCTCTTGCTGTGCCTAATTTATAATTTAAGCTTCATCATAGATTTATAGAGGATAAAATATAGCATTTATAGGTTTTGGTTCTATTTGTAGCTTCTGGTATCCAGTGAGAGCATCCAGATGGAAAAACTACTGTATTTTGTATACACAGAGATGTAATATATATATATATATATTCATTCTTTCATATATATTCATATATATATTCATATATAGAGAACACATTTGTGTTTCAGAAGGGTAAGAGCTTTTATTCAAGTCATTTTTAGGTAAGTTAACCCTTTTTCTGTTTCATTAACATGTCTAAATTTTATATTTTATTTAAATTTTCACTGTTTCCATGACCAATTTTCAACTTGTCTTTATGTTCTCCTTCAATGTAAGTGAGATAATGTAATTCTAATAACTAACCTATAACAGTCTTCCTCAACATTCCCTCTCTCTGGTGTATTTCTCTGTGCTACAAATTTTGTAGAAGATAATTTCAGTAGTCAGCTGTATCTACTCAACAAACATACCTCTACCCAATTAGAGTCTTCCTACTGTGTTGCATGTGACAGGGAAGGGCCAGGTTTGAACCATGGATACTGCTTTGCCTAACAGTTTTATTTCTCCACGTGCACATGGACGAATGACCCTGCACTCCTTCTGTCTGGGATTGATGACCTCTCTTCACTTCTGAATTCCCCGATAGTTTAACTTGTGAAGGAACATGGATCTTGCAGCCTCTTGAAAATATTATGGTCATAATTATGAATCATAACACTGAAATGTGTTATTAGTTATACATTTTGTGAAACCAAAATCTTGGAAACATTTTTCTGACCATATTTTTGTGCTTAGTAGCTGCTGTGTTCCATGGCTTTCTGTTTTCCCTTAGGCTTTGCTGTTTTTTTCTTCTTCTAAAGTACAAAACGCTGTGCTGTTACTATTTCCATGATCAATATTAGAAACTAGAGTCAGAGATAAATGTATTCTCAGAATTGCATGAACAGTTTGTTCTCTTTTGTTCTTTTACCTATTATGTTATTTTGTGTCATCTATATAATCAACTATGTTTCTTTCTGTGATATTCCTTTGAAACATTGTAATTCTCTTACCAAGTTAGGATAACTGCTATATCATATAACATTTATATGATGCTTTTCAGTTTACAAAGTGATTTACACAAATAGTATCTTATTAGAGATTCATAATGACCTTGCAAATTAGGATGTGTTATTATCTTTTTGTTTGGAGATAAGATAATGCTTTTATCAGGCAATCAAGAAAACATTTGAACTGAAAAATTTTAAATCCAAAATCGGGTAACTGTTCACTTTCCCTCTTTGTTCATTTGTTCTTTTTTACATATTGAAATTATGTTGACTTGTGTTTAGGGTCAAAGTATCGATTATAAAACATTACATAACTAAGGTGAGCCCTCTTTGCTCATCCGAAATAATGTAGACTGTAATAGTTACATAATAAGATAGGTATGAGAATATTTACCAACTCAGTATGCAAGTGCCTGACAGGAATATCACACCTATTGTGGTTGCATAATAGACTGGATTTCCTCATCCTCATGGTGACCTAAATTATTTTTCTTTAGAAACTGTAACATTTTTATGAAGTTTTCCCAAGATTCAACTTTCAAATATCTTGCTCAGTACAATATATAAGGTTAAAATATCAGGAGAAAATATCGAAAAAATCAGAAGACAGTGAAAACTGTGAGCAGTTTTCTTGGAAAGTAATGTAAAGTTCAGTGTTGGAGTTTCTTGCAGAATACTGCAAACTAAAAATAAATTGCAGTTCCACAAGAAATTAAGTGCCACAAAATAGTGCTATAATCATTACGAATGGAAGCTAGAAGAATAATCTGTTTTATTCTTGCTAGTAGACTTTCAGTTCCCTTAGAATTGATTTCTGCAGTAATGAAGGACAGTTTATTTGGATTCAGAATGTTTTCATGTTTTTATTTTACTCCATCTGGTTATGTCTGGTTTAATGGGGAAGTAGTACAAGAGATATATTACTGTTAATTGGCAGTGAAGTAATACATGAATTGAAGCAGGTGGAAGTAGAAAACTATTCTTTATCTTTTGCCTTGATTCAACTGTCTCTTCTTCATTGTATAGCAGTGGTGAATTATATCCTCCAGATAGATTTGGAAAATAATCCTGGCAAAGAATTCTCTGTGCTCTTTGAAAAGGAAGAGTTTGGAATAGGGTGTAGTTAAGTGTTTCAGCTGAAAAACTGAGCTAATTCATTTCCAAAAATCCTAAATATGGCATACATGTATTATAATATTAAAATTATCAAACAGTGGATGTATATATTTTATCTTTTATGAACATAATTTATATTCTCTTTCCCCTCTTTGAGTTTTAAATTCTGCTTAGTGGAGCCTTTTCACTCTAAGATTATGGGTCATTTCATCCATGAAATTTTCCAACACTTACAGTTTTCCTTTTTCTTGCAAAACTTGACAAATTCCTTTCCTTTCAAAAATCCTACATATGTTGAAAGGATAACTATTTTAAACATTTTCTGAAGATGAATAACCTTCCACGGTGAATTCTTTTCTCCATTATTCTGGTAGACGCTCATACAGAAGAGGGAAAGTAGTCATACTCATTAGTAACAATGAACACAACAGAAGAACTCCTGTCATGTTTTCCTTGACTGTAAGCATCTGCTGACTACATTATCCTGTGAGCATAGTTTTGATTTTTTATTTAATACTTTTACATTCCCTACAGTGAAAGTTTTCACATACAGTGACAGATACTCAGCTATAGATTTTTTTCCAAACTAATATCCTCTTGTTTCTGCATTATTTATTTAACAATCTGTTTTTATGGAGGAATAAACTTTTGATGGACTAGAAGATGAAAAGGAAAATAATCAATATTAGGGTTTTTTTCTTATTTTGTTTCTTGTTTTTTTTGTGTGTGTGTACATGTGTGTGTGTGTGATTTTGCTATAAAAGGCAGATTTCCCTAAGCCTGTAGGAAAATTCCATTTTAAGTTTAAGTGGTAGATAGTGCCTCTGGGTAATTCTCTGTGACTTGAACATAGAGGATTTCCTTTAAATGTCTTGTATCCTTAGTTTTCCTCTTCACTTCATACTTAGTATTATCATTTGTAATTTAAGGATAAATTCAAGAGCATTCTTTCAACCCATTGCTTGATTCATGTTCACATTAAGAATTTGAGAACAATTATTTTTATTAACTTGCAGTTTTCCTTGCAAGCAAAATATTTCAAAGAGAAGATTAATAGCACCAGTGAGAAAAATAAACAGGTATTTAGAAATTAAGGGATATTGAAGAAGCTTTGTGGCATTTTGAGGACAATCCACTTCAATGGCATATTTATTCCGAGGAAAGAATTCCCAACCAATAGGATTAGGCTTTCCTACCCCAGGGCTGTTTTTCATATGGTTTTTCTTCTGCTTTTTCAGGGAGGGTAGGGGGTTTCCAGTGGGACCAGTTTTCTACTATTCACAGTCAATACAGCTTCACTAATTTTATTTCTGTCCTGCTTAATGGAAGGCGTGGGTGAGAAGTATGAGCGACAGCACCTCTCTATGCTAAAGGATGGAAGAAACAAACTCATGCTCCTAAGACTCACACAGTGAAGAAGCAGTCTTTGCACAGGTTTAGTTTGGTGAACTACTGCCCAGAACACTGGTACAGCCCAGGCTGTGCTTCGCTGAGGACATGAGCACAGTTATGATACTAAAAGGAGAACAGATAAATAGTCTGGTTGTCACCCAGCTATTCGTTAGTAAAACTTCGCTCTCTGGAGGACTAACCCACGCCTGCTTCTGCTCTTGCCTAAGTACAAAGCTACATTTCCTCTCAGAAAGAGCAAAGACCACCTAAAAATTCTGCTCATAAAACCAAGTTGCCCAGAAGAAGGGAATGTGGTGTAGCCAAGCCTCCCAGTGAGACAATATATTGAAAGAGGCTCAAGAAATTTTGAAAGTGGTAAAGATACAGAGGCACAGCTAGGCAAGAAGGCAGGGATGATAACAGAGGAATAGAAAGAAAGTAAAATGAGAAAGAGAAAACACTGTGGTACTTTATAATGGACTAAAAAAGTTTATGAAATAATGCAACTAGCCAAGGATTTAACCCTAAATTTAATGTTAAAAAGAAAAGAGGGCTAGAGATTTAGCTGGCTCTGGTTCCTGCCTGGCAAGTACAAGGTACCTGGTTCAATCCCCGGTAACCACATACAAACAGGGTGTGGTGACTCACACCCACCAGCAATCTGTATCACATACCACAGTGCTGGGGGTGGTGGCTCACACCTGTAATCCCAGCACTTGGGAGGCAGAGGCAGGAGGATTGCTGAGTTGGAGACTTGCCTGGGCTCCATAGTGAGCTCAGGGCTAGCCTGAACTACAAAGCGAGACCCTGTCTCAAAAAAAAAAAAAAAAAAAAAAAAAGCTCAAATCGCGTACTTCTTTCTCTTGGTTTTTCTTTTCCATTCAAAATGACCTTGAATTTTATTTTGGTAGGTTTTGGCACAACTGTTATTTGATAATAACACATTGTGTTTTCTAATTTACTTAGATTGTTTAAAAAACTGATAAATGGAAACCATCTGTGTTTCTGTGTAATTTGTTCTCAGGACAGGGACTAGCAACAAAACATTTAAAATCTTGCAACCGGAATCTGTCATTAATCTAAGGAGTCCTACACATGCAGGCTGTAGCATTAGACAAAAAGAGTGCTGAGCTCCCAAAATTAATTTTTTCTTTGCCTTTTGCGGTTGGGGAAATCTTTTTTATCTTCTTGGCAGTGATTCTCACAATTTAATGTGTATTAGAGCCATCGGGAACAAAGGGTTGAAATGCGAATTCTTGAAGTATACCCCCAGCCTTTGATTTCTTATGCACAGGAAAGAATCTACATTTAAACCTCCTTAGATGATTCTGATGTAGGTAGTTGGAAAACTGCACTTTGAGCAACAGTGTATTTTTAAATTCATAAATCTGTGTCATGTATGTGGAGGTAAATTTGGGAGTGATGTATTGTAAATCAAAAATTACTACCAGGTATAAAAGAAACACACAAAACTCACAAACAACTCAAGCGATACAACAACAAAGCAGATCACTCAAAACAAAGAAATGCTCAACAAAGGGCTTCAAATCAGTCTTTGGAAATATAATGGAATCTAATGAAACTCAGCTGCTGAGATACACCTCCAAATTGACATGGAGGAATAATGGAAAACATTTCAAAGGAGCATGATTAATTTCAGTTATTGACACCAAACTCTGAGATCTGGAAAGCATTATCATTTTACGCAGTCTGCTAATTTGCTATTTTGGGCCATGCTGGGTAAATCTCTTTGGTTGAATTTCCTGTTACAATAATGTACTTTATTTTATTGAGTATATATATTCTAATTTAGTGTGCTTCAACTCCAGGCTCTAGATTTATCTAATTTTTTTATTTTTATTGGCACATATTTGCAGCATATAATGATTACATTTCTCATGAGGAGTTGGTACATGCACATAACATATCTTAATTCTTTTTTAAAAATCCTTTTGTTCTCTCCTCCCTCCTTCTATCCTCCATTTCTCGGTCCCCTTCCCTTTTGCAAAAGATCCAGCTCCCTAAGTCCTACTATGTGTCTTTTATTTTGCTTTTTATTTATATTTTGAGTTTCTCATCTATGAGAAGTTGTATGATATTTAAATGTTCGTATCTGATTTATTTCACTTAACATCACTTAACATTTATTTCACTTAACATCATTGTCTTAAGGTGTACCCATTTTACTACATGTGACTCAAATTTATCTTGTTTGTGGCAGAACAGTGCCCAATTGTATATAAATGCCACATGTTTTTATTCGCTCATCTGTTGATGGACATATAGACCACTTCCAAGATTTAGCTAATATGAGTTGTGTTATAAACACGTGCTTAGATGTACCACAGTACTGTGTCTTTTAACTCTATAGGAAGATAGCTACAGGGAAAATAGCTGGTCAAATGGAATTTCTAATGGAATGTCTCTACTGATTTCCATAGGGATTGTACTCATTTAAAGAAAGACTCAATCAAAAAGTGGGCAACTGAAATGAATAGACATTTCTCAGAAGAAAAAAGTACAACCGGCCAATGTATATATTTTTTGAAAAGAAAAATTCAACATCTCTGGCCATTATTGAATTACAAATTAAATCAGTACTCAGATTCTAGGTTCTAACTTTTAAAAAATCCTCTCCCACTCTTTGTGTCAAACTGGTTAAAAGGATAATATAATTGTTTGTAAAGTGTGGAAGACTGAAAGAATGAATTGTCAGAAAATGGTGCTATCACCATTGGGTGCAGCAGTCTAGTGCTGGGGATACAACAGTCTGAAGAAGCTTTCTTGGTTACCACTGATAATGCATGAAATTTCTGGAAACCATTTTACCTGATTACTTCTCAGTTTCTGCCTCTGTAAAGTAGGGGCAGTGGACAGTAGATTATTTTGGGGGTACTCTGCTCTAAAACTTTTCATCTGTTATGTGAATCTCATAAGATAATGCAATCCCTATATTTAAGGACAAAAGATTGCCACAGGAGACAATCAAACAAACACTATGAGATTTAATAGTGTCTGAATTGAGATTGCTTGTGATTGGCCTTTTAATACATGTTCTTTTACTAGCTAGAGTTGGGTTATGGGTTCTGTTATGTCTGATTGCTTTGTCCTAGAATATCCACTGTTACTTTGGAATGTGGCTTAGGGCTGTGAATGGGAAAGGAAAACATCCATCTTTCAATCATAAATGTATCATTTTACTCAGATATGGAAAATTAATGTTGGGTTTGTTCAACTATGTGATACAGGAAATGGCTGCTATTTTTACCTCTTGCCATTAGGTGGGGCAGTTGAAGAGTGGGAAAAAGTGGTTCATAACAATGTTTGAAAGTAACTAATGAATACCCTTCTTTCATCAAGTTCAAATTCTCAGTAGCTAGATTCTCAGTTTCTTTTTTAATTCTATGGGAGTGATGAAGAAGCTTTAGATAACAATATAAGATTTCCATTAAAGATTCAAAAGTCAAAATGGACTGTGAAGCCAACTCACACACAACATTTCTCAGAGAGTAATAAGTGATTGTGAGGTCAGGAAATAAATATAACAGATTTAAGGATGTCTGGAAAGTAGAGATCAACTCTGGAAGTTATTGCTGCCTTCTCCCGTTGCCTATTGATTTGCTTTAGCATTCAGGGTACTTAACTATTTCCTTCTCCTGTGATTGTCTTTTAGAAAAGCTCATACCAATTAATTTGCCTGACATCTTAATGGATAATTCATTAAGAAAATCTTTTGAGCCAAGCACATCATGATGAAGTTTGATTACTAACTTCACTTAGGTTTAGCTCAAGATGTTTTTATTGATTCACCTCATAGATTTAAAGTGTTCTCATAGAAATTTAAAAGTGATTTAGAAAAATTTCAAATCAGTATTTTAAAAGATAGTGACTTTATGGGCCAAGGATTTAACTCAGTGGTTCCAGCCCATGTCTCAGAAGTGCAAGATCCCCAGTTGGAGCCCTGGTAACCCCTGCCCTGAGATAATAGCTTTAAACTTTGATTTATCAGTGTCTGCATTTAGGATAGAATGAGATGTGGAGAGGAAAGCAAGAATAGTAGGGTGAGACATGAAAAACATTTAAAGTTACTTATGTTATATCTTCCTAAAAGTAAAAATCTCTAGAGCCATGATAGTGTAGGTAGGAAGGAAAAAATGACATTTTATACTGAAGAAATTGTTAAATAAAGCAAAGGGACTCAGTAGTTAAAAGTAAAAGATTAACTAGGAGAACAGCTTCTTAAGTACTTAAATGTATGAATGAATGGTATGTATTTTCCCCTACTCGGGTTAGCTAAGCTGTGTTTTCCCACTTTCATAATATAGTTGCGCTTTTTGTTAGTATTTCTATATGCAGTAGTTTAAAAACAACCCTGAAAATCACAGAATCCTATGTTACACTAATTCCATTTTTGCAATAAATTTGTATGAACTTTTTAGAGGACTACAAAACAGATAAGTGATTAAACTTAATTAAATACATAACAGTTCAAATGATGGAAAGGATTTGACATTATTCCCTGTATACTGTCAGACCATAGTGCCTTGAAATTGGAGCTGAATGGCAAAAGAAATTCCAAGATCCTCACAAACATGTGGAAATTAAACAACATTCTGCTTAACAACCAATGGGTCACAGAAGAAATTAAAGAACATTTTGAACAGTTCTTACAATTAAATGATAACCCCGGTACAACATATAGGAACTTATGGGACACAATGAAAGCAGTTCTATGAGGGAAATTCATAGCAGTGAATACTTACACAAGGAAAACTGAACAAGCTCAAATAAACAATCTAATCCTGAAACTCAAACTACTAGAAAAGGAGGAGTGAGACAAACCCAAAACTCATAGTTGGGAGGAAATTATAAGGATCAGAGCCAAAATTAATGCAATGGAGATTAAGAGAATAATACAAAAAAAATGAATCATTCAATTTGGTTCTTTGAAAGGATAAACAAAATTGACAGGTCCTTAGCCAGCCTTATCAAACAAAGGAAGGAAAAGGCTCAAATCCATGCTATTAGAAATGAAAAGGGGGAAATCACCACAGATCAAGCAGAAGTCCAGAGGATGATAAACGTCTACTTTGAAAATTTTTACTCCATAAGGATGAAAAATGTAGAAGAAATGGATAGATTCCTAGACACATATGAACTTCCAAAGTTGAGTGAAGAAGATATAAAAATGTTAAACATCCCAATATCATTCTGGGAAATTGAACATGTAATAAAAAATAAACCCTACCAACAAAAATTCACTGCTTGAGCTTGAGATTTAGCTCAGTGGTTCCAGCATCTCCCTAGCAAGCACAAAATCCCTGGTTCGATCCCCAGTAACCACATACAACAATACCAAGTGTGGTGACTCACGCCCACCAGCACTCAGTACCACACACCACAATGCCAGACATGATAGCTCATGCCTGTAACCCTAGCACTTGGGAGGCAGATGCAGGAGAATTGCTGAGTTTGAGGCTTGCCTGGGCTACATAATGAGCTCAGGGCCAGCATGAACTACAAAGCAAGACACTGTCTCAAAAAAAAAATCACTGCTGAATTCTACAAAACATGTAAAGAAGAGTTAATGTCACTACTTCTCAAACTCTTTAATTAAATTGAAAAGGAAACAGTGCTTCCTGGAAGAAACCATTGACTCCAACAGGAAAGAAAGACCCAACCCAAAAAGAGAACTATAAGCCAATCTCCCTGAAGAAAGTTGATGAAAAAATCTTCAATAAGATACTGGCAAACAGAATATAGAAAATCATCAAGAATTGCATACACCCTGACCAAGTTGGTTTCATCCCAGGAATGCAAGGATGGTTCAACATACATAAATCAATAAACGTAATAACTATATTAACTATATTAACAGACCCAAGGACAAAAACCATATGGTCATCTCCACAGATGCAGAAAAAGCATTTGACAAAATACAACAGCCATACATGCTTATCTGTACCAAGAAAGTTTAAGTACTTTTCCCAGTTGGGTAGTATATGGTACTAATAAAATTAATAATGAAAATACTGAAATATTTATTCAAGATTAATCTGTATTAGACCAAATATGTAATAGTTCATGTAACCTTTCCAATAACCCATGGGTTTGGTGGATTTTACTGTTACTTAGGACAATTTTTACCCCTCTAGAATTGCTTCTCAAATCATCTGGAGTTTATTTGTTCAGGAAAAAAAGCCTGAATTTTATGATCATAATGAAATCACTAAGAACACTGAATTGTTTCACCATTGATTAGATAGCCAAGGCAACTGGCTAAGATTAAGTGGCTATCCTAGCACAAGGATACTGTTAATATTTGCATGGGGGGGATGGTGGGAAATTTTGACTTCATCTGTGAATGATATCTGATTGTTGTTTATTGAGCAAATCTAACAATAATGAGAATAGTGATACAAGCTTGCACAAAGAATAGTATGATCATCATACTTTCTGAAAAGGTAAATAAATTCTAGGAAATTTAAGAAATTAATTTCCTTTTTTAGTACCAGTTGTTACCTGTGTTGGCTCCTGTTTTAAAACACAGAGATTTCTTCTTGAGTGTGATTTTGTTAAAGAGAGGTCTTCCTTAACTACCTATTTAAAATAATATTATTGGAATAAGAAAATCTAAATTCTAAGAAATATTAGCACATCATTTAAACTGTCAAAGCTGTTCTCAATCTTAGTTTCTAATCAATGAAAAAAACATGAGCTATTTACATTTAATAACCAGATATATAGTCTCTTCTAGAAATGGTGTGATGGTCCTTGAGTGAGTACGGGCAGGGGACAGTCAAGGATAATTCAACTGACAGGCTAAACTGGAAAGACTAAGCTAGATTCAGATGGCTACAGAGGCTCCTGAGAGAGGCAGTAACATAGGGCTCTGTATTGTGGGCATAGCAAAATTTACTATAGTTCTAGATGGAAGCATTTTTCTGGCCTCTTTCCTTACAGCTTTTGAAGAGTGTACCTTTGCCTCTTGGGTTATTTAGACACATTTCTACTTCTGGATGTGTTCCCGGGATCCTTGATACATAAATTAACCAGTTTAGATATACAGGCTCTTCATTCTGTCATGATCTATGTCACTGTCCAGAGACTGTGAAGCAGCCAGAACCTGAGGGCGGCAGGCCAAAGCACAACACTTAATAATAAGCTTTCCTGTAATTTCATTCACTTAATTCAAAGCTGTATGAACTAGGTTTGGATCAAGAATACTCCTTAATTTTGGGGTTGATTATAAAACATTTAGAATTAGAAAGCTCTAAAACTGCTTTTGCTGAATGTTGACATGAAGGAAAAAAGCAATAGGAGAATTATTTTATTTAAATCTTTGCAGCTATTATCCATTTACCTCTTTTTTTTTTTTTTTTTTTTGAGACAGGGTCTCGCTTTGTAGCTCAGGCTGGCTCTGAGCTCACTATGTAGTCCAGGCAAGCCTTGAACTCAGCAATCCTCCTGTCTCTGCCTCCCAAGTGCTGGGATTACAGGCGTGAGCCACCACGCCCGGCACTGTGGTATGTAGTATTGATTGCTAGTGGGTGTGAGTCTCCACGCCCAGCATTGTATGTGGTTACTGGAGATCGAACCCAGGACTTCACACTTGCGAGGCAGGCGCTGGAACCACTGAGCTAACCCTCTGGCCCCCTCTAACTGTTTTTAGCCAAAGTTCATAAGTCATTTCTATATAGGCTAGCAGTGTCTGGAATGAAATAAATGCTTGATATTTTCATGTAAATCTCAAGGACTTCATTTTTCCTTATTAATCTACTTATATTCACATTATCACATATAAATGATTTTAAAATGCAAAACTCACTCCAAAATTGAATCCAGAATATGTAAAGAATAACTACAAATCATTATGAGGGAGACACTCTCTCAATAGGAATATGAGCAAAAATGGCCATTACTTTGTAAAATGGCTAAAATAAAACAGGCAGACAATATCCAGTGTTGACAAAAATGTGGGTCAACAAAAATTCTCAGTTGCTGTGAAAGTGTGTATTGGTAATAGGTTTTAAAAACTGTTTGGCAGTATTTACTAAAAATAAACACACACATAGCCTATGATCCAATAGTTCTACACCTAGTTATTAAACATAATTAAACATAGTTGCATATGGATTTTAAAAAAGTGTTTGAGAATGTTCCAAAAATGTTATTGGTAGTAGATAAAAGCTGAAAAGCACCAAATTGCCCACCAAAAAAGGAAAAATGACTGTCATAATATATCCACACAACTGTAATGTTAGCCATGAGATTATCAACTACTAAGAGTGAATACTATATGTTTTGATAAAAGTGCAAACAGTCAAAAGTATTGCTTTAGTGCCCAAATCACACTTACTGCATGTGGAAGCTAGGGCCTGGAAGGGACACATGCCAACCTTCTTAAATTCTTCCAAAACAACCAAAGAAGAGGGAACACTTCCAAACGTTTTGTAAGACCACCATTAAGAAAGCCAGAAAAAGAGACACTTGAGAAAAAATAAAAAAACTAAAGGTAGATCTATCTCTTTCCCCATGTACTAAACTAAAATCAAAGTGGACTAGAGAACTAAATATTAAAACAGAAACTCTAAAGCTGCCGCAAAGCAGGTTAGGGAGAACTCTTGGAGACATTGGCTTAGGGAAAGACTTTATGAACAAAACCTTTAAAGCATAAGAACTAGCAGAAAAAAATCAACAAATGAGACCTCATCATGTTAAAAAGCTTCTGCAAAGCAAAACAAACCACTGGCAGAGTGAAAAGACAACCAACAATATGGGAAAAAACTTTACCGGCTGTTTCTCAGACAAAGGACTACTATCTGGAATATATAAAGAGCTTTAAAAAAATTAACCTCTTCCCAATTTAAAGACCCAATTCAAAAATGGGCATCTGAAATGAACAGACACGTTTCAGAGGAAGATGTAAAAGCAGCTAAGAAGCATATGAATAAATGCTCAACATTGCTGGTCATTCTAGAGATGCAGATGAAAACAACACTGAGATTTCATCTCACGCCACAAAGAATGGCTGCTATCTCGAAATTAGCTAACAACAATTGCTGGTGAGGCTGTGGAGAAAAAGGAACCTTTCTCCAATGTTGATGGGAATGTAGAGTGGTACAACCACTATGGAGATCAGTGTGGAGTTTCCTCAGAGAACTAGGATTAGAGGTCCCATTTGACCCTGATATTCCCCTGCTAGAGACGTACACAAAAGATTTACAAGATTCATGTCACAGCAACACGTGTGCACCCATGTTTATAATAGCTCAGTTTGTGATAGCTAAAATCTTGGAAACAACACAAATGCCTATCAACTGGAGACTGACTAAAGAAGATATGGATTTTTAATAAAATGGAGTATTACCCTTCCATAAAGAGTGATAATTTTGAGTCACTTTTACTGAAGTGGATGTACCTTCAGGACATGCTCATAAGTGAAATAAATAGGTCACAGACATGTAAATGTTGTATCTTTTCTCTGGTATGAGAAACTGAAGATGTAAATGAGTTCCAGAATGGAAGATCAATATTGTGAAATAGTAAATATTCAAAGGGAAATGGGATTTAGGGGTAAATAAAAAGGAAACAAAGCTTATGCATAAGGGGATGGGGGATGATAAGGTGGGTAGGGGAATGGGAAAACATGAGAATTAAGTCATGTCATATACTGGTACACATTCTCAATATTGAGTGTGATCATGATGTGCATATAAATGACCAATAAAGATTCAAATTTTAAAAGAAGGAAACTAAAACCCACATCTCTGATTAATATAGATGCAAATACCTTCAACAAGACTAGAAAACTACAGCAAGAGGTGTATCAAAAAAATCATATACCAGGACCAAGTTTTCATGTTAATTCTCACTGATGATTTAGCATGCTCAAGTTGAATTAATATGATGAATAAATCATAGTATAAAATTACATGATCATTTCAATAAATACAAAAAGAATTTGCCTCAACATAAAAAAGGTCCTACTTACCAAGCCCATAATCTAATACTCAACAGTAAACAAGAGCAATCTTTTTTTTTTTTTTTTTTTGAGACAGGGTCTCGCTTTGTAGTTCAGACTGGCTCTGAGCTCACTATGTAGCCTAGGCAAGCTTCGAACTCAGCAATCCTCCTGTCTCTGCCTCCCCGAGTGCTGGGATTATAGGTGTGAGCCACCACGGCCAGCACTGTGGTATGTGGTGTTGATTGCTGGTGGGCATGAGTCTCCACACCCAGCATTGTATGTGGTTACCTGGGATTGAACTCAGGACCTTGTGCTTGCGAGGCAGGCGCCGGAACCACTGAGCTAACCCTCTGACCCAACAAGAGCAATCTTTGCCTCTGAAATACAGAGCAAAATAGAGATATTTACCACTTCCAATTCATGCAGTAGTAGAAATCCTAGCTAAAGGAATTAGGTAAAAAAAAAAAAAAAAAGAAAGCCATCCACATTAGAAAGAATTTAAATTACGTTCACAGTTGACATGATCTTATATGTAGAAAACCTTGACTTCTCCAAATTTGTTAGAACTAATAAATCTAGTAATGTATCAAGATATAAAATATACAAACAAAAATAAATTTTGTTTTCTAAACTCTATCAGTGAGCTGTCTGAATAATTAAGAAAAAATCTTAATTGCAATAACGTCTAAATAATAAAATATTTAGGGATTGCTTAACCAAGGAGGTGAAATAATGAAAAGGCATCCCATGTTCACTGTTTCTAAAACAAATTATTATAACTTTAATTTTATCCAAAATGGTTCTTAGAGTCAATATAATCCCTGTAGAAACACCAATGAAATATTTCACAGAAATATTTAAACTTTGTAAGACTCCAAATAGTCAAATTAATCTTGAAAAAGAACAAAGCTGGAGGCACAACATTTCTTGACTTTAACAAGTACATTAAATAAGTTTTTTTAAAGGATAATATCAGCATAACAGCAGAGATATAGACTAGTAGAACACAACTAAACCCACACCTATTTGGTCAACTTTGCATTTTTTAAAATGCTATACTGGAGATTGAACTTGGGAGTTTGCCACTGAGCTATATCCCAGCCATTTTTAATTTTTATTTTAAGACAGATTCAGAAAACTGGGATTATAGACATACTCCACCATCCCTATGGTTAATTTATATTTGACGAGTGAGAAAGAATTGAGAAAGAAAGTCTTCAATAAATGGAGATGGGAAAACAGCATATACACATGCAAAAAGAAATTGAACTCATTATGTACATAACAAAAAATAACTCAAAATGTAGTGAAGATTTAAAAATAATACCTAAAAGTATAAAACTACTAGAAGAAAAGATTTTTGATACTGTTCTTTGCATGAAGCATTGCTTTCTGCTTGAAATATTTACAATGGTTTGAACTTGAGAAGAATAAAGATGTTCCAAGCTATTATGGGAGCATAGGGAGAGATGGTGCTTTGAAGACAACACATCAGTAAGTGATGAAAAGAAATGAATTTTATTTCTGCATTTTTATTTGCTTGCTATGGTTAGAAGAAGAAATGTTTTCATGGAGCTTTCTTGATCCCATTGAGTTGCAAATTTAAACAAGATCTTTGCACTTTGTTAGAATACAAACAGTAATTATCAGGTAAAAAGGGTGAATTGTCATGTAATCAGCTTGTACTTTGTTACAGATGATTCTGATGTAAAACATCAAATGTTGTTCATTGTTTGAAGGATAGAAATTTAAGTCTGTTCTTGTCAGAGATAACTACTATATCTAACAGTAAACAAGCCACTTCTGAGTTTTCCTTTATGGTCAGGAGTGCATGAAGATATCTACACATTTACCTGCACATATACAGAAACAAAACTCATAGGGTTACCTTGTTGTTTTTTTATTGTGTGTGCATGTATTTTCCAGTCCGCAGTATGACTGGTGAAAAAACGAATTAATGGTCATATTTTCAGGAAGATGAGTATGATTTATTATTGAGGCCAAGCCTTGTACCTTTCTTTAAATACAAACCTAGTACTCTGGGGCCTTGTCATATCTATTTGCTATAAAACATGTTATGTATTTGTCAAAATAATAATTTGTTTTGTAGCAGAGAATTCAATCTTTAAAATAGAAATGGTTCCTTATTTCCCTTTTGGATGTATTTCCTCTGACACCTTTGGACCAGTGAATATAAATTTCTCTCTATGAGACACGTTTTGAAACTTAGTCACCATTTTATCTTGTTACATAGCTTCTCTACCAGCTATATAGTGCATTTAATATTAATAAGAATATGTGACAAACATGAGTACATTGTGATTTAAAAAATATTTTCCACATTAACTGCCCCATTGGGTAGTCAAAAATCTTATTAAGTATAATGCATTATGGAAATCCTGGTTGTGTCATGAATTATGGAAACCGATGAAGAAATAGGCAGAGACTGAGCCTCATTTGCACAGCTGAGAGGTTTTAAACCAGTCTTCCAACTTGACCCCATCTCTGTCTTATTCCAGCTCTGTAAATTCATAGTTAAATGTACTTTCTCTGTGAGAGAATTGAATACAAATTATTGATTCAGTGTGTTATTTGGTTCTTGCAATACATGCTTGTACTTCCCATATGACAAATATGGCAGGTATTGAAGATTCAATGGTGAATAAAATAGAACTAAACTTACCTTGATGAAATTCATAGCATATATTTCTCTTCCATGCTAGAGTGAAAAAAATATATAGTATATATGTATATATATACACACACATACATATAGTATATATGTGTATATACACAAATATAATACATATATTTCCATGAGAATGCACAGAAGAGCACTTAACCTAGATCATTAATCTCAGTCTGTACCTATGGTCTTAAAGTGATATCCAAAATAAAGTCTGATGGACATTCCATAGACCAGGTGGAAGAAGCTAATATTTGGGAAATATGCTTGAAAATTATCTCTAAGAGAAAAAAATATTTTAAATCTATGTATACCTGTTAAGCTGTTAAAGCTCGTGGTTAAGGGTCTGGATTTCAAATAATAATTGTGAAAAGAGGAATAAAGCTCACAAAACCTTTAAATTGGGGCCAATCTTATTGACTATAGTTTTGATAACAGAGATCTCAGACATTTGCGAACGTTATTGGTGGAATACTATATACTTCTTTTCATAGAAACTCAGTAGGAAAATGCTTTCATTTCTCTTTACCTTGGATTGAAATAACCAGCAATTGTATGCTTTCTTTATCTTGTGAGGACTGTAACATATGTTTCCTATCTAGGGGATTCTTTGGAAACCTTGACTCAAAAAATGACCATGTTCCATTTAAAACTCTTTGAATTGGTGGCTAGATGAAAATCTTGACTAGATTTTGATTATTTAAATATATTAGTAACTATATGTATGTAAGTTCTCAACCCTAGTCATACCTTGTGTATAATGATTATAGGAAAAAGGTGACTGTCAAGGGTAATGTTTTTAAACCTGAGATCCCTGAAATGTTTTGAGGGAGTCATTAGACTCTCAGAAGTGGTATACAATTACAATGGCTCCTGTATACCCTTAGGGAGTAAAACCATAGCTTTCATTAAAGACATAAAAGGAGACCTTTATACTATTAGAAGGCTTGTATGTCACTGCTCCTCTTTGCTCTAAAAAGTTAGAAACTGCCCTCTTTGGAGAGAAGCAATAAGCAAAATCCATTTGAACATTAGGGTCCTTGGATATATTATAGTAGATAGTCATTAAAGATATTGGTCTGTAACAGTGGTGGCCAACCTTTTAGAGACAAATGCCCAAATTGCAATCCCAAATCCACTTATGTATCACAAAGTGCCAGCACTGCAATTAAACCTGATTACTGAGGTTTTAGTTTAGAAAAAAACAACTCATGTATTAACATCATTTGTTTTAAAAGAAAAACACAAATATGTGTTCCATAGGTTTGCCTCTACTGGTCTACTGTATTTTTTGATGTGTCTTTGGTTTTCATGTCAGGGTAATACCGGCCTCACAGAATGAGTTTGGTAGAACTCCTTCCATTTCACTTCTTTGGAATAATTTGAAAAGAGATGATATTAGTCCTACCTTAATCACCCTGATTTGATTACTGGGTACTGTACATATGTACTAAATTATCACAATAACGCCACAATAACTTTGTAAAATTAACTTTTTTTTAAATAAAGAGATAATGAATATCTAAAG
Source organism: Thryonomys swinderianus (assembly GCA_004025085.1). Classification (NCBI taxonomy): domain Eukaryota; kingdom Metazoa; phylum Chordata; class Mammalia; order Rodentia; family Thryonomyidae; genus Thryonomys; species Thryonomys swinderianus. The sequence goes on along the minus strand of PVIC010004772.1, from coordinate 26,437 downwards.
TAACATTCTGTAGAAACTAACCTCTAAGAAGTTATCCAGTGATCTCTACCTCTTTGTTATACCCTTTTGTGCCATTTCCTTTCATGGCACATTCCTTTCATACCAGATTGGTCTCTGGTGGCTGGTAGAATATAGCAGTAGTAACAGTGTGTCTTTTTTTTTTTTTTTTTTTTGGTTTTTGAGACAGAGTCTCGCTTTATAGTTCAGGCTGGCCCTGAGCTCACTATGGTGCCCAGGCAAGCCGCCGCGAATTCAGCAATCCTCCTGTCTCTGCCTCCTGAGTGCTGGGATGATAGGCATGAGCCAACACGTCCGGCATTGTGGTATGCGGTGTTGATTGTTGGTGGGCGTGTCTACACGCTCAGCATTATATGTGGTTACCGGGGATCAAACTCAGGTCCTTGTGCTTGCGAGGCTGGCGCCGGAACCTCTGAGCTAACCCTCCGACCCAACAGTGTGTCATTTTTGAGTTTAGGTTATAAAAGGCTGGGAGTTCTGTACGGGCTTTTGTCTCTATCTGTCTGTCTCTCTGTCTGTCTTTGTCTCTCTGTCCTTCTCTTTTTTTCATGTCATTCAGGGTAATGCCAACTCATGAGGATGCTCAGGCAGCCCATGAAAAAAGCCCATGTTTTAGGTGATAAAGGCCTCTGTCAACAGTCAGCAGGGAACTGACGCCAGCCTGCAGCCGTGTGGGCCACGTGCAAGTGCTTCCTCAGCCCTGGGTTAGCTTTTTTTTTTTTTTTTTTTGCTTTTTGAGACAGGGTCTCGCTTTGTAGTTCAGGCTGGCCCTGAGCTCACTATGGTGCCCAGGCAAGCCGCCGCGAACTGAGCAATCCTCCTGCCTCTGCCTCCTGAGTGCTGGGATTACAGGCGTGAGCCACCACGTCCAGCATTCAGCCCTGGGTTAGCTTTTGATGATAGTGGGTCCAGCTGGCAACTTGGCTGCAACCTTTTTGAGACCCTGAACCAAAACTTCCCAGCTAAGCCTCTGCTAAATTCCTGATCTTCTGATGCTGTGTGAGGTAACAGATGTTTGTTCATTAAGGAGCTATATTTTTCAGACAATTTGTTACACAGGAGTAGATACCTCATGTGTTTATCTTGTCTGGTCAGAGTAAAAGAAGACTGTGTATAAGAAAATGAACTATTTATAAAATACTATGGCCTGGCATGGTAGTGTACTCTTGTAATTACTGGTGACCCTGGAGACTGAGGCAGGAGGATCACTGTAAATTTGAGTCAGTCTGGATTACATAGAGAATTCAGGGCAGGCTGAACTACAAAGTAAGATCCTGTCTCCCCCCACCACCAAAAAAAAATAACATTGACCTTCTAATGTACTTTGGGGCATTAGAATTGAAAATAACAATGGTAGGCTATTTCCTTTATCTTGCTGGTATAAGCTGAGTGACCTCTCACACCTTTATAGCTAGCCATTGGTAACCATTATGAATGACACAGCAAGAAACGCTCTCCTGACATGTTTGTTGAAACGAGTAGGTTTTCTTTGAGGTGATTTCTTTGAAAAGGGACCAGCTTTCAAATATATCCTAGGGAAACATTTCTTGTATTTTCTCCAAGCATAATCAGTTCAACAGAGATTTCACGTTTTGCCAGTGGTCATGGGAAGGTACTGATGATGTAATATTTTGAAGGTGTCAGACTTTTCTTGTCTGCCAAGAAACTTTACAGCTGTTAGTTTCATTGTAGTATTGGTTTGATTAAATGGTCACATACTTAAAGGGTGCTTAGTCTGGCAGCACTATGTGAGGAAGAAAGTTTCACCTTAAAAAGGAAAGAGGAAGGAAACAATTCATTTCAGTCATTATGGAACACAAGCAAAGAAGTAGTAAATTCCCACTAAAATAACACTGTTGCTTTCAGTGCCAGCTGATTAACAAAACAAATGGATTTTCCATATAGCAAGTTCTTATCCTTTTCTTGTTACAGAGGATCTTGTAAATGGATTTTTCTTTTGAGCCTCTTTAATATAGTTCTGTGCTGTCAGGATGCAGTTTCTTTAAAGTAGTTTTTCAGAACTGTGGTATGACTCATTAGTGAGACGTGCAAACAGTAAGTTGATTTAAGTGGATTTCTAAACTAACATAAAATACCTATAAAGATTTCAGGGCATATCAAGGTATAATTGACAAATCAAAACTGAATTTATCTCTAGTGTGCAATGTGTTGTTTTGATACATGTATATATTATATGATTAGCAGAACGAAGTCAACTAATATAACTGTCACTCTTCTCTTTTGCATATGTAATGAGAATGATCAAAGTACTCTCTTAATAAATCTACTCTTAAAAAGGAATTCTCTCATGTACACAAAACCATCATCAATATCAGTCATTATGTTAGACAGATAATCCACAACTTATCCTATTTGTCTGAACTACATCTATCAATCTTTAAACCAACATTTCCACACTTCCTTCTTTTCCTCCCCTCCCTGGCTCTAGTGAATACCATTCTACTCTGTTTCTATGAATGTGATATGTTTTAAGTTCTACATAAAAGTGAGATCATGTGCTATTTCTTCTCTGTGCAGCTCATTTCATTTAGCATAATGTTTTCTAGGTTACTCCATATTATTGCATAAAAATGAATCATATGTATGTAGGTGTGTGATACCATGATTTCTTCATCCATTCATGCATCAATGGATGTTCATGCCATAACTTAATTGAATAATGCCTCAAAGGACACAGGTGTGAACATGCAGTATATTGTCAATATAAAATTTCATTTTCTTTGCATATATCTCCAAAGAAAATTCACTGGGTAAAATGGGCTATTTTAAAATTTTTTTAGACCTCAATAATGGTTGTGTTTTCTTATCAGAAGTGTTGAAGTATTCTCTTTTTCCACATCCTTTCCAGCATTTATCTTTTATATATTTTTGATAAGTTATTCCAACAGATATGAGGTCTGTCTCATTGTGATTTTAATTTGCATTTCCTCAATTAATGGTGATGCTCAGCAATCTCAAAAGCATCTATTAACTAAGAGATGTCTACTCGGGAGCTTTGACAACTTTTCAAAAACGGAGTTATTTTTTTGCTATTGGGTTGAGTTCCTTATAAGTTTTAGATTTTAATTGCTTACTATATGTATGACTTCTAAATATTATCACCAATTCCACAACTTGTTTCTTTGTGCTTTTTGCTGTGCATATGCAAGTTTTTATTTTGTTTCAGTTACATTAGATATTTTACTTTTGTCACCTGTGCTCAATATACCTTTGTGTTACTGAGTGAACCAGATTCTTTTTTCTTTCATTATTCAGTAAACTTTATTGGTACATTATATACACAGCTCACGATCACACAAAACATCGGGGAATCTGTACCAATATGTGACACAGGTCAATTCTCATTTTTACCCACATCCCTATCCACCCACCCCCTCCCCACCCCTATAGACATACTCTTTTATTTTTTTCCAAATAATATTTATTCCTTCCCCTCATTACTTTCCCACACTAAATTCTTTTTTGATATTATAGAAACTATCATATATTCTAGAGCTCCTTTACCACTACAGGTACTTATATCAAAGAAAGATCCAATATTTGCATATCTGTGCTCTATTTATTTCACTTCTTAGTGTGTCGTCCAGGTGTCTCTGTTTGCACATAAATGAATCAATCTTGTCATTCTTTATAGCAGAGTAATACTCCAATTTTTAAAAAAGCACATCTTCTTTATCTAGTCTCCAGTTGATGAGCATTTGGGTTGTTTCTAAGATTGGGCTATCATGAACTGAGTTGCTATGAACAGAGGTGTACATCTGTCTTTCCAATGTGATTTTTAAAATTCCTTTGGGTATATTCCTAGCAGGGGGATAGCAGGGTCGAATGGGACCTCTAGTCCTAGTTTTCTTAGGAATCTCCACAATAGTTGCACAAGTCTACAATCCCACCAGCAGTGGAGAAGTGTTCCTTTCTCCCCACAGCCTCGCCAGCATTTATCATGGGTTGATTTTGTAATAGCGGCCATTCTTTGCGGAGAGAGATGGAGTCTCAGTGTTGTTTACATTTGCATCTCTCGAATGATCAGTGATGCTGAACATTTCTTCATATGCTTCTTGGCTGCTTTGACTTCTGCATCTGAGAAGTGTCTGTTCATTTCAGATGCCCATTTTTGAATTGGGTCTTTAAACTTGGGGAGACTGATTTGTTTAAGTTTCTTGTATATTGTAGATACTAGCCCTTTGTCTGACAAACAGGCAGTAAAAACTTTTTCCCATGTTGTTGGTTGTCTTTTAGTGGTGCCAGTGATTTGTTTTGTTGTGCAGAAGCTTTTTAGTAGGATGAGAACCCATTTATTAATTCTTTCTGCTAGTTCTTGTGCTATAGAGGTTTTGTTCATAAAGTCTCTAACTAAGCCAATGTCTCCAAGAGTTTTACCTAACCTGTTTTCCAGCAGGTTTATTGTTTCTGTTTTAATGTTTAAGTCATGAATCCATTGTGAATTTAGTTTTGTACTGGTGAAAGAGATAGATCTAGCTTTAGTTTTTGGCAGGTTAAAGCCCAGTTTTTCCAGCACCATTTGTTAAAGGGGCTGTCTTTCCTCCATTGGGATGTTTGGCTCCTTTGTCAAAGATAAAGTGGCTTAGTGTATCTGGGGTTGTGTCTGGATCTTTTAATATATTCCACTGGTCCTCAGGTCTGTTACTTTGCCAGCACCTTACAGTTTTATCACAGTGGCTTTATGGTAGAGTTTTAACTTGGGGATTGTAATACCCCCTGCCATGCTGTAGTTGCTTAGAATTATTTTTGCTATTCAAGGTCTCTTGTGGTTCCAGATGAATTTTTCAATTATTTTCTCTAGCTCTGTGAAGTATAGTGTTGCGATTTCAATTGGAATTACATTGAATCTGTATAGTAGTTGTGGGAGTATAGCCATTTTGATGATGTTTGTTCTCCCTACCCAGGACCAAGGGATGTCTTTCCACTTTCTGATCTCCTTTTCTATCTCATTTTTCAGAGTCCTATAGTTTTCAGAGTAGAGGTCTTCCATCTCCTTTGTTAGATTGATTCCTAGATATTTCATTTTTCTGGGTGCTATTGTGAAAGGGATTGACTCTGCAATTTCTCTTTCAGTGAGTCTGTTGTTTGTGTAGACAAAGGCTGTTGATTTTTGAGCATTGACCTTGTATCCAGCAACCCTACTAAATTTGGTAATTAAGTCTAGCAGTCTTTTGGTTGAGTTTTTAGGATGCTCTAGATAGAGTATCATATCATCAGCAAATAATAACAGTTTAACTTCTTCCTTTCCTATCTTTATTCCTTTTTATATCTTTGTCCTGCCTGATTGCTATGGCTAGTGTTTCCAGCACTATATTGAACAAGAGTGGTGACAGCGGGCATCCTCGTCTCGTTCCTGATCTTAGTGTAAAAGGTTCCAGTTTTTGCCCATGCAGTATGATGCTGGTTGTTGGTTTCTCATAAATAGCTTGTATTTGATTGAGAAAAAGTCCATCTATTCGATTCTCTGTAGGGTTTTGATCATGAATGGGTGTTAGATTTTGTCAAATGCTTGTTCTGCATCTATTGAGATGATCATATGGTTTTTTTGTCCTTAAGTCTTTTAATATAGTGCATTACATTGATTGATTTACGTATTTATCAGCTTTGCATCCCTGGGATAAATCTAACTTGATTGAGATATATGATTTTCTTGATAACTCTCTGTATTCTGTTTGTCAGTATTTTATTGAGGATTTTTGCATCAATGTTCATTAGAGAGATTGGCCTTGTAATTTTCTTTTTTGGTGGGATCTTTCTCTGCTTTTGGAATCAAGGTAATGGTTTCTTCAAGGAATGATTTGGGGAGTACTCTTTCCCTTTCAATTTCATTCAAAAGATTGAGGAATACAGGCATTAACTCTTCTTTAAAAGTTTTATAGAATTCAGCAGTGAAGCCAACAGGACCGGGGCTTTTCTTTGTTGGTAGGTTTTTTTTATTACATTTTCAATTTCTCAGATTGATATCAGGTTGTTTAACATTATTATATACTCTTTGTTCAGCTTTGGAATTTCATATGTGTCTAGGAATCTATCCATTTCCTTTAGATTTTCCATGTTTTTGGAGTACAAATTTGCAAAGTATGTGTTTATTATCTTTTGGACTTCTAGATCTGTACTGATTTCCCCATTTTTATTCCTTATAGCATGGATTTGAGCCCTTTCCTTCCTTTGTTTGATAAGTTTGGCTAAGGGTCTGTCGATTTTATTTATCCTTTCAAAGAACCAACTCTGATTCATTGATTCTTTGTATTGTTCTCTTTTTCTCCATTGCATTAAATTCTGCTCTGATCCTAATAATTTCCTCCCTAGTATGAGCTCTGGATTTGTCTTGTTCCTCTTTTTCTAAATGTCTGAGGTTCATCATTAGATTGTTTATTTCAGTTTGCTCTATTTTCCGAGTGTAGGCATTCATTGCTATGAATTTCCCTTATAGAACTGCTTTCATTGTGTCCCATAAGTTCCTGTATGTTGTACTGGGGTTGTCATTTAGTTGTAGAAACTGCTTAATTTCTTCTTTAATTTCTTTTGTGGCCCATTCATTGGTCAACAGAGTGTTGTTCAGTTTCCATGTGTTTGTGAGGATCTTGGAATTTCTTCTGCTGTTCAGCTCCAGTTTCAGGGCGCTATGGTCTGATAGTATGCAGGGGATAATTTTGATTCCTTTGCACTTATTTAAACCTGTTCTATGAACTAGAATGTGATCTATTTTGGAGAATGATCCATGAGCACTTGAGAATAAGGTATACTCTGGTTTTGTAGGGTGAAATATTCTGTAGGCATTTAGTAAGTCCATTTGCTCAAAAGTTTGATTTAGCTCAAGTATTTCCTTATTGATTGTCCAGTTGATCTGTCAATTTGTAATAGTGGAGTATTGAAGTCCCCTAGTACTATTGTATTCGTGGTTATCTGGCTTTTCATGTCTACTAATGTTTGTTTTATGTAGTTGGGTGCATTTGAGTTTGGTACATAAGTATTTATGGTTGTTATTTCTTTCTCTTGTATCATTCCCTGTACCAGAATATAGTGACCTTCTTTATCTTTTTTTAATAAGTTTGGGTTTGAAATCTATTTTATCTGCAAACAAGATAGCTACTCCTGCTTTTTTGTCATTTCCTGTGGCATGGAGGATTGTTTTCCAACCTTTATTTTCAGTCTGTGGGTTTCCTTCTGAATTAGGTGTGTTTCCTGTATGCAGCAGATTGTAGGATCTTGCTTCTTGATCCAATCTGCTAGTCTGTGTCTTTTAATTGGCCTACTGAGTCCATTGACATTAATGGTTATGACTGATATGGACATATTCAGAGCTGCCATGTTTCCCTGTTCTTGGTTCTTTTTTTCCTTGCTTTTCCCCTTTTGTATTTAGTTTCTTGTTTGCTCCAGTGAGTTGACTCTCCTGGGTCTCATGTGTATGGAATTTTCTGTGTTTCTTTCCAAGATGTTCTTTAGAATGTTTTGGCCTGCAGGTTTCATATATGCGAAGTTTTTCAGATGTTCTTTATCATGGAAATATATTATTTCCCTGTCTATTCTGAAAGATAGTTTTGCAGGATACAACTGTCTAGGTTGGAGGTTGTTTTCCTGCAATGCTTGAAATACTTCTCTCCACACTCTCCTTGCATTGAGTGTTTGTGTTGAAAAGTCTGCTGTGATCCTAATGGGCTTCCCTTTGTAGGTTATTTTCTTCCTTTCTCTCACTGCTTTCAGTATTTCATTCTTGTGTTGTGTATCTGGAACCTCTATAATTATATGTCTAGGTGTAGATATTTTTATGTCATGGAGTTTTGGAGTCTTATAGGCCTCTTTTATCTGCATATCCATTTCTTTTCCTGTGAAGTTTTCTGCCATTATCTCTGACCACAGTTTTTTTTAATGTCTTTTGCATTGTCTTCTGCTTCCTCAGGGACTCCAATCAGTCTTATATTATTTTTCCTTGAGTCATCTAGAAGCTGTTGGATTGATTTCTCATGGTCCCTTGCTCTTTTCCATAGATTATATCTTTCCTGCTCATTGGTTGCTATTCTGTCCTCTAGGTCTGGGATTCAGTTTTCTGCTTCATTCATCCTACTTGGCAAGCTTTCATTCTCCTTCATCATTCCCTGGAGCTCTGCTTGAAGCTGTTTAAAAGGTTCCATTGCTTCTGCTATCTTGGGTTCTATCATGTCACTGATCTCTTCTTTAATGATGTCTTTCACTCTGGACAGTATCTCTGTTTTGATCTCAGAGATGAGTTCTGATTTCCATTTTACTAGATCTGCTTTATTTAGTACCATCTCCAAGAGTCCTGGTGTTTGAGTTTCAGTTTGCTCTATTTCCCTTTTCTCTGAATTTCCCTGTGGTGGTGATCTTTGTGTCTGGTTTTTGGTATATTTTCTCATTTCTACTGTTTTGTTGTTACTAATGTTATTTGTTTAATTCCTTGCCTGATAACACAGCGGTGTTTGTTGTGGGTCTCTTTCTTTCTATTATCTGGGGCCCTCTGGATGTGGCACCTTCCTGGGTTGTCCTCCATGAATCTGTAATGACCCTTGAGAGTTCTCACTTCTGACACATCATGGGAGATATTTGAACAGGGCAATCGCATCATGTTTGTTACCACAGTACAATCAGTGCCAATATCAGCATTAAACGCAGTAAACAAAATGAAAAGTTTTGTTAATTTCTATTCTGAAGACTTTGAGCTCATGAGTTACCTCTATGTCCATATGCCAAAATTTAGAATTAATCAGCAACGTGTATATAACATGTAGATCATAAATGTATCCCCTGAACCTTTTGGGAATAAAAGGTCACTCTGGAATCAGGGAGGTAGGGAGATAGAAGGAGAATGAAATAGGCTTAGCAGGTTTATAAAGATCACGTAGACTTGAGAGCCTTGTATATCCCAGCTGGTAACAGAGGATAAAAGGACATATATAAAACAGTGCCAACTGTATGCTGTAAGATGGCTGGAGACTTTGCACACCTTCTCATAATAGTACAGGAGAAGAGATAGGGCAGCCTAAGAGTCTTTTACTTCTGGGTATTGCTTCTGACAGGAAGATAGGAGAGGGTGTGGAGACAAGAAGTGAATACAGGGATCTAGGAGTAGATGGCAGAACAGAAGCTAGATTCTCTTGTTTTTTATCTTGCCTGGTCTCTCAGCATGGCTCTGGTGTGGAGGGATGCAGGAAATGGCTCTGGGCTCCTCTCTGGCCTGTGTCGTCACAACACAGCTCTGGGGTGGAGTAGGGGCCAGCTGGCAGACCACAGTCCTGTGAGCTGAGAATGGCGCCCAGGGTCTGTGACCTGAGTCCTATTGATGCAGCTCTGGGGTGGAGTGGGGGCCAGCCCATGGCCGAAAACCTGTGCACTGGTAATCAAACCAGATTCTTTACTGATGTGATGAATGAGTACTTGATTGATGAGGAGAAATGGTTAAGAAAAGGGTCCATGAAGAACTTTGTAATTTTTCTGAGGGGCTAGCATTGATATTAGATTTGTATAATTATTTTTGTCTCATCCTAAGAATTACAATTTCATCCAATAAGTTTTCTCTGGTAATAGTCTATAGATTCAAGAGGAAGATAATGCATTATGTAGAACTAGTTCACCTACACACATTTATAGAACATCTACTTTTAGGTGGTAGGTTGGTTTTGTGTTAACTAATAAACATATTTCCTCTTTTTTAATCTAGTTGAAAGACTGACATTTGTGTCAAAAGATCTGTTGCAATAAAAGAATATTTTATATACAATATATTTAGGTTGATTTCAAATAAAATTTTTAAAAATTTTAACATGTTGCCATTTTCTGAACCAAATATCATATTGTCTCAGATTTTGATATCAGTGACTTTTCATGGAAAATGTAAACCCAAATTTACACCTTTGTTTGTGTTTTCCCTAGTGTAATGGACTATTGGCTACTTGAAAGGCTTTGCATCAGGTCTTCAGAGAAGAGAACAGGCTCAAAAGATATGTGAAAAACCTCTCCACATGTTAGGATTGGAGTAACACTGATTTGGGTTAAAAAAATTATGGTACAAAAGCAAAACAGTTGTAAATAGCCTAAAACCCCCTGGGTTGCAGTAGAAGCTGTGTTAAGATGACCCTTAAGTAAATTAGAATTGTTGAGAACTTTACTAATTAAAGTCCTTTCTCTGTAGCTCCGCACAATCAAGAAGCAAGCGTAGTTTGGATCAAAATCTCATGAATAAACAAGTTGCCATTCCCAGGAGGGGAAGAAAGTCATTCTTGTGTGTGCCACAGGCTGAGCTTGGAGATAAATGATGACTCTCTTGTCACCCTGACAGAAAATATATTAAGTTCTTTAAGCCAAGAATTCTATGGATATCAGTAGTACAATTACAAGGAGTGACTACTGGGATTTGCATAAGCCAAGCTTATTTAAACATGTTTTAGAAAAGAACATATGCTTCTCTTAAAGAGTTATAATAGAACAATTGTTACCCCACAAGATAGAGCTAGTAGATAATATTCTTGTTTGCTTCAGTTTGAGACTATTACTTGTTGGAATAATCAATGCCTTCCTCATTCTAGTGGAAGTTGTTGAGCCTTTCCTCACTTTTGTGCTCAAATTTATTAGTTAAAGACCAAAGGAATTCTAGTTGCCCACGAATTCTGTGTTGATGTTTTAGTTGATCCAGTCAATCCATTTATCAGATTTATTGTGTGCCTGTCATGAACAAAGTGTAGCGATTGGCACTGTGTTGTGTGGATGCATTGGCCAAGGCAAACTCTGTGGCTTGAAATGTCTAGTAAAGAAGATTGGCAAGGACAAAGAAACCCAGTTCCAAAGTTAAGAGAGTAAAGGAGGATTGGTTACATTAGTATGTTTAACTGGAGAAAAGAACACTTATATTTGGTTTAGAGAATTAGGTAGAATTCTAGAAGTGAATGGGGGTGTGGTAAGTTAATGAAAGTGAGTGATGGTAAAATCAAACTAGATAAAAACTTGAGCATGGAACAGAACTGAGCAATTTAGAATATCCAGAAATCATCTTCCTGCCATGCTCCCTAGAAAACCCCAAGACTGTCACTGTGTACCTTGTTCCGCTCTGTCAGAGCCCTGCTGGAGAAAAGGGAGTAGATTTCTCTTTAGTAATGCTGAGCAAGGGGAAGAAATGCCTTGTCTGGTCAGTAAACAGGCACATTTAAAGTGGGATTTCTGTGGCAATGCGTTCAGCCATCGAGTTAATTGGCATTTTAGTCAATATGTGACAGGAGAGAGAGGTGATCTGGGAATAAACAGACCTTTCAGCATTCCTCCAAAACTGAAGCAAAGCCAGCCCTCTCTCCTCCTTCTAGTGCCTTTTGAGCTTCAGTGTCTACAAAGCCTCGTCTTGGCCTCTGCACCCAGGAGATGACAGCTCCTGCTGTGCAGCTACAAAGAGGAAATCAGGCTCTGCATCTGGGGTCAGACAGCCAGCAATGCAGCATGTGCAGAGCAGCCAGAAAGGTACAGAGGACAGACCTGGGTTCCACAGGCCTGGGATTCTGGGGGTGGCTGCCGACTCAGTAGGAAAGCATGAGCAAAGTATTTCAGAATGCTTCATTTATTTCTCTTCTAGTCATCTGTTCTCTCAACTCTGATCACTCATCTCACCACACTTATTGAAATAACTGGACCCATACTTTGTTGACTGTCAGGGAAAGATTGATTTGGGATCCTGGATGTAGAAATTATGTAAATGTAGTCAATAGTCCTTTTTGGTAGCAAACTTAATTGCCCTAATTATCTTGAACATAATTAATCACGTTTTCAGTTGCCGTGTGGTTTTCAACCATGGCTTCACTTTAGAATCATCTAGGTAGCATTTAAAAATCCCCCAACCCCCGAGCCCCTTCCAGGTCATCTGTATTGCAATCTTGGGATAAGACATGGGTATTGGCAGCTCTGCAGGCAACGCCCATATGGAGCAAAAATTGATAGTCACTGTGCAACATGTCTTGAAGATGAATAATAAAACTGGGATAGTGGATGAAAAAACATGTGCATTTCATGTGTAAGTATCAAATTATTAAAAGTTCTTAATGAGAGCATTTCTATTTTTAAAGTAATCTTTTAAGAAATGGCCTTCATAGATTTGGTATAGGATGTTATTTTAGTGATATCTCTGTTAGTAACATGAAGTGTGTTGCACATAAACTGTCTGGAGAATGTGGCATTATTTGTAAACATGCCACAGAATGCAGCAAATTTTACAAAGTTTTAGAAAAACAGTATGTTTCATTTTCATTAGCAGAAAACAGCTTTAAAATTAGCCCACTGTTAAATAGAAAGCCTAGAGAATGGATGAAGAGAAGGGTCGAATTCTTTGCTCAGTACAAGTTACTGTTCCAATCTCTTATTTTCAAAGTCTGTGGCATCTTGAGCTACGTCTTCTCTTGCCTGTTCAATAAATGACAAGATCTGTTGATTCTATCTTAATTTTTCACACCCTCATCATCTCTCCCTTTTGAAGGCCACTGTCATAAATCAGGCTCTTGTTATCTTTGGCTTTGGTATTTATCATGTGCGCCCCATGCCAACATTTCTTAAATATAACCTCCAGTCAAAGACTTGAGGGCATCATTTTTGTTCATTTTCAGTTTTTTGGCCACGGACTGCACAGATATCACAGCCCAGTAGCTGAGCATTTGAGCCCTCCATCATGTGGACCCAGCCTTGTCTCCAGAGACTACCCTGCTCTGTGGATAGGGCTGTGGAACTGCACTGCTGCTTAGCAAATCCTCACACAGGGTAGCTATGTTTTCTCTGTTGTCATGATCCTGGCTCAGGCTGTTGCTTATTCCAGTGTTCAAATCCCACCCAATATGAGAGGCATGAATGGCATCTGCTTCACAAAATGCTCAACTTCAGAGCACTTTCCTACTATGATTCCATTGCAACACTTTATCTGGACCATCTTTTCAAGGTCTCTCAAAAGTTCCTTAGCATTTCTGAGTTCACTTATTTGTAAAATGGGAACAATAATATCAATACTTAAAATAGGTGATGATGAGTACAATAATATATACAAAAAGCCAGACACACAGTAGATAGCGTTTTTGTCTTTCTCACCTTCCTTCTTGCCATTTGTTCTTTATTGTAACTGTGGTTTTCTTGTGGGCAGGGTACTGTGATTCATAAATTATCATTCTTCTTGTGATTTGTAGGATAACTCTTTGTACATAATGTGATACAAATATAAGGTAAATATTTAAATTTACAAAATTACAGTAAAAGACACATTGTCATCCCTCCTAACAATGACTCCTCTCTCTTTCAACACTCTCTTCCCATTGTTCATGCTGCTTTTTGAAGCAGTTCTAGATGGGCTCTTTCATGAGTGTCATTATGATGTACGAAAAATATTGTGAGTGCTGCTGCTAAGTGCCACTCATTGGAAAAAGAGGCTTATGTAAAAAGCATAGTGTGTCCTCATTCACTCTATTCACTGGACTGTGTAATGTGTGACCACTGGCTCTTCCTCTAAGCAACCATGAAAGGTAAAGGTTTTAAGCTGATTCAGGATATCAAGGCAGTCGTGACACTATTCACTCACAAAACAGGATTTCTAGAACTGCTTCAGAAAGTAGCAAGAAGAATAATATTAATATGATCAAAGTGAGGAGGCGTGCATTGAGGACAAATAACGATGGTGAGGCTTTTATAAAAATAAATTTTTATATGTGATTTTGAGATGTATATAAATTGTACCAATAAAGAATTCAATAAAAATAAATTTTTTTAAATGTAAATATTCACTGTATCTTTGATCATACTCTGTACATGTAGGTACTCCATAAATCTAAATGGTTTATATGAAAGAACCCAAGATTGGTGACAGGGTACATAAATTATAGTCAGGGTTTAGCAGAGAAGACAGAGAATAGAGATCCAATATTTTTGTGGGAATAATAACTATCATTTAAAATTACTCTATATATTTGCCTAAAAATTCATCAAGGAAATCATTATTTTGCTGAGAAATCAGGAGTCGGGTTAGATTTAGGCCTCTCTAGTATGAAAGCACATAAGACTCCAGCTCGTCAGGACTAATTGAGTCATTTCTAAGATTGTATGTGCCTGGATCACAATTATTTTTTTAATTATCATCTGCATTCCTCATCTGTAAACTAGTAAACTACTGAATAGTTGACATGGCAACAATTTTAAGGAAGAAATTCTGGGAAAGGTGGCAAGGATTGGGTGAAGTAGTTCCCGGGAGAAGAGCCAACTCTAGTTATTGCTCTACTGGCTTTATTACAGGCTCACTGTGGTCCTAAAGCAAAGCTTGCTGTGGCTACAGCTGAAGGGCTGGAACAAGTTAATAACATTCCAGAAAGCTAGTATAGATTCCTTGATTTCTGCTGGCTTCTTCAGTGGATTTCCTATCCATCTTTACTTTTCCTGATCCCAAGGGCTCTTAGGCTTTCAATAAGCTACCTATTTCCTGGACGGTGGTATTTTCTATACCCTAGTATTCTCTGGAGATTCTCCAGATGGTATTATTTCAGAGGGTCTATTTACATAAGTGCTGACAGAGGCAGAAGCTCCTGTCACTGTACTGCTTGTCCCCAAGGTGGAAAAGCAGGTTCCCTCTGATGAATTTTGGTTTCAGACACGTGCTTCTAGTCTTTCTTTATTGACATTTGAGACACAAGGGACAATTTTCACAGAAGGAAGGAAGTAAAACTGATGCCCAGAGGAACAAATAGATAAGTAACAAATTCCAGGGAAAAAGAGATGAAGAATAAATATGTCTTCATTCTTGGCAGCTATCTAGAGAGGTTCTAATCCTGTAGGAGTTTTAGTTGTTTGCCTAGCCTTGGGAATCTATGAAATACTTGTATAACCTTTTAATAAATTCCTCCCTTAGGCCTATGATAACATGAGTCAAGTTGTTTCTTAGAGTCAAACAATCTCCTAATTGTAAGAGTTAACTAATTTTTAAATCATTCTCAAAATTCAACTTTAATTTGTTTTTCTCAAGCTGAGTCACTAATCTATTCTAAGTCCCTATTATCCCATTCTTTATTAGGATCTACACTTTACCTCTAGGGTATATTTTATGGTCTTTAATGTCTCTTCTGCACAGCTAATTACTTACAGAGTTTCATAAGGTTTTAAATCCTTTGGTTGAACAACAGGCTCATTTCATCTCATCTTTCAGTTCTGCAGTACTGTAGTGAATCTGGACAATTCTTTACTTGATGGACACAATATCTGCCTTCTCTCTATGCTTCTATCCCTTTCTTCCTTCTTCATTCCTTCTCTCCTTTTCTTTCTCCCTGTTTGTCTTTGTCCCCTCCCTACCTTTTCTCCTCCTTCTTTTATTTCTTCAATTTCTTTCTTTTTTTTTTTTGAAACAGGGTCTCCCTTTGTATTCCAGGTTGCCTTGAGCTCACTATGTAGCCAAGCCAAGCCTTGAACTCAGCAATCCTCCTGCCTCTGTCTCCCAAGTGCTGGAATTACAGGTGTGAGCCACCACACCTGGCAATGTGGTGTGTGGTACTAATTGCTGGTAGGCATGAGTCACCATGCCTGGTATTGTTGTATGTGGTTATCAGGGATCAAACTCAGGATACTGCACTTGCTAGGCAGGTGCTGGAACCACTGAACTAAATCTCTTGCCCTGTTTCTTTAATTTCAATATTTATAATATCAGGGAAAGAAGAACTAGGTGGAAAATGACAGAAATGGCAAAAATAAGACATGAATAATTTCTATTCTAGCCATTTAACCTCTCAGGAACTCACTTTTACACTTTTTAAATTAAATTCTTTATTGGTACATTTTATCACATGCACAATCACACTCAACACTGAGGAATTTATACCAATATATGACACGAGTTAATTCTCATTTTTACCCATATCCCTACCAACCCCACAATCCCCCAACCCCTATATACATGTTCTTTCGGGGTTTTTTCCAAATCATATTTATTCTTTCCCCTCATTACTTTCCCCTACCATATTCCCTTGAATATTTCCTATTATACAAAATCTGTCATACATTCTATAACTCATTTACATCTACAGGTAGCTTTTACATTTAAATAAAGGGATGGGACAAAGGATGAGTCATGAAAATTCTATGATTCAATGGTTCTGTCCCTAGTGTGAAATGTACCTTAGAAAATTTGTTCAGAATACACATTTTATTCAAACTTATTTGACCACAGAATACTTTCTAAATGATTATGTGTTGATGTAATACTAGTAATAGCTCATAGGATTTAACATACACTTTGAATAAAGAAGACAGTAAATGATCTATAACAAATTAATGATTTGTAAGAAATAATAAAAACATTCAAATGCTAATTTAATTATAGGATCAAAATATTAAAATAAATTAAATATAATAAGACTTTCATTTTGGGGGTAATATGAGAAAAGAAATATAGATGAAATGACAAAACAGTTTACAGTGCATAGACAAGTCATTAGAAGGCAATGCATATCAATTAATTGGCAAAAACTACTGAAGCATTGCCAGTTAGATTCTATTTCATGAAATTTGATACAATTAATCATTATATAATTTCCTAGGCTTCTCTCAGTATCTTCAAAGTGATTTTTTATAATGATAAGAATTTTAGAAGTATGTTTAATATACTAAATGTATTACGTAAGAGGCAGTGTTATAAGATGATCTTTTTGGAGTACCTCAATGACTTGTAGTTAAAAAAAAAAAAGCTGATTTCTGTGATCCTAAGTGCTATGTTTACAAGAATAGCCAATTTTTGTCCTCCTCTATAACCACATGCTTACATGTATAATTACTGTATTAGCTTATCCTTTCATAAGTTTTTATATCCTATGACATATTTCTTTTGTATCAGTAAGCTTGGTATTGAAATTTTGTACAAGTTTATGGTAATAATATTTTATAGCTTTAAATTTAACTGACCACATTATATCCCTGGAGAAGAGTCTTGGTATTTAAGTGATTTTTCCTGTAGGTCATATGTATGATTACCATACAGTGTCTCCTGTTAAGAACTTGGAAACAAAATGAACGAATAATGACAGGAGGCTAGAGGTGGCAGCACCCCTGAGATACTTTGAAGATGCCAAATCTGCTGGTACTCAGATAAGAGGAGGAAGCAAAAACCCAAACACAGACAAGGATCTGGGCGAAGAAGTCCATCCAATTAAATTCCAGTATCCAGGGGGTTTAGCAAGAGAGGAAAGGGCCCCCTCTCAGTACTGGCACTGATTATGACCCAAGTCCAAGCAAATTTCCATCTTGGGAAAAGGTCTCATCCTCTCAGGTAAGAAGCCAAGTGCACTGTGATTAGTGCCTACCACGCCTCACTTTTGTCTCACAGGGAGACAGAGTCGAGTGAGCAGGGTATTGTGAATAGGCTTCTTTAGATTAGGGCACAAAGGAGAATGCAAGTCAAAGAATCACTCAGAGGGAAGTGATGAGTTAGGACTGGTGACCCCTTGGGACAAAGAAACAGGGCATAGCTTTTGTTCAGGACCTGAAACAAGACATTCAAGAATGTGGGGGATGGTGAGTCCCAGGGACGTGTCCTGGCTGTTACCAGTGTGATTTGGGCACAAAGAGAAGACACTAGAGTAGTGCCATACTACACATTCTCTACCCCACCAAATGCTGCTGAGCTCTGTGCTGTGTAGTGTTCTGCCTGCCCTCCAAATTCTGCAGTGCTTGAAACCTGTGTTGGCCCCTCCCTCTGACCCCCAAAGGCTTTTTGTGTTTTGCACCTATGTGAGCCTCCAGCCAATGCTCCCCTAATACTACTGAATTTCAAGCAGAAGAGCCCTTTTTCACTGAGCCTCAAATACTCTGCATTTGCAGGGTGGGTAGATAGAGACATGTGAGCTATGGATAGATTGTTTGGAATGAGCAGAAAGCCAGAGATGAGCACTGTGGTGAGGAAGGTCTTGTATGACATGCTGACCTAGAGAGGCACAGAGAGAACGAACATAAGCAGTGGGGGAAGGGGATGGGGAGCGAGGAAGCCCTGATGATTGGGTGTTTGACCACACCACTTGTGCTCTCCCCTACTTCCAGTACAACAAAGCTCCAGTCAGTCATGTCCATGTGTGCACAGCTGCACCTAGAGGATCACTGCCTTCAGAGGGAGTGAAATAGTTCTGACAGTCTGTCTGGACCTTCCTAACCTTTTTAATCACCGTTAGGCAAGAGAACAAGTTTTTCAATTGGAACCAGTTCAAGCACAGTGCTGAATTTAGACACATGATACCCTACATACTACTGGAGAGGACTGGAGCTCAGACTTGACAATTGCTATAAAACAAAGTCTCTTTTTAAGTTAAGGGAGAAAGAGTATACTAGTGGAATTCTGATTGCTGGGTAAATAGGATTGAAAAAATACTTTACTTTTATATATTTTATTGGATTTTTTCTTTCATTTGAAATATAGATATATGCCACATATTCACATATGTGAAATGGAGAATAAGAGTTAATTATACAAATTATGTATATATATTCTTTCATGATTATATCAGGTTAACTTCACCAAAAGTTGTATATAGATGATCAAACACAAGCTTTCTGTAAGTATATTAATTGGTTGTCACGTGCCTACAGCTTCCATCAATCTCTAATTATATTTCTCTACTTCTTCTTCCTTTTTTCCACTCCTGCAAATAATTCTCAATTATCTTCTCCTTCCTCCCTCTATTGCAGATATAAAAAGAATATCACTGAAGTCCTCCTTTCTTTTGATTTCTCTTTCTCTTCTTTCCTTTCTCTTCTTTCTTTCTTTCTTTCTTTCTTTCTTTCTTTCTTTCTTTCTTTCTTTCTTTCATTCTATCTTTCTTCTCTCCTTCCTTTCTTTCTTTTTTCTTTTTCTTTCTCTCTCTCTTTACTCTTGTCTTTTATTATCTTTCCTGTTTCAGAGCTACTGTCTTACTTTTTCTTTTCTCTTTTCCTTGCTCTATACATCCCAGCCTATTCATCATCAGTACTAATTCTTTTTCCTCCTGTGTTATTGAAAAAGTGAAATGTTTAAAACAAATTTTAGATTGTATTCAATCACTGCTAGGTGAGTCAAAAAAGGTCAGCCAAAGAAGTATAGGAATTAAGAAAAGTTAAAAGATGGGATCAAGGTTATAACAAAATTTATTCATTAAATCATAGCAGAAAAATTTCCAAGTGTAGGTTAAGAATTCAGTGTCAAGGCAAATGAATCAAATGGAACCTGCAAAAGCAATGGGCAGAGAAGAACCTCTCCACTTCACACCATCATCAAAAACCTGAAAACTGTGCACAAAGAGAGAATACTAAAGGCTGCTAGAGAAGAGCATCAAGTAACTTAGAAAGGCAAGACCATCAGAATAGCATCAGATTCCTCAACATCAACCTTAAAAGCCTGGAGAAGTTAGTCCAAAATTTTTCAAGCCCTGAAACAAAACAATTGACAATCCAGATCCCAATGTCCTGAAAAATTACCTTTCAAAATGGATGGAGGAAATATGACCACCAAACCAGCTTTACAGAAAGTACTTAATGAAATCTTGAACAGAGACAGAGATTAAAAAACATGACCAAATAACCCAAAGAAAAGAACACATCAAACTTGGAAAGCAGTTTCTTAAAAAAGGAAGAAATAGGAGTCAACACTGGAAAAATAAGGCAATGACAGAATTTTCTTAACCTCCCAATGAAAAGACAGCCTGGCAGACTGAATAAAAAAATGAAACAATGCAATTGCATTTTGCTTTAACAAGGCTCACCTCATTTACGAAAGCACACAAAATGAAAGGGAAAGAAAGGAAATGATACTCCATTCAACTAAGCCACAAAACCGGCAGCAGTAGCGTATCTCTTTTCCATACAAATTGTACAGGGAACAAGGAGAAGGGATGTTACTAGAACCTCTGCTATAAGTCCTAGTCTCCTGTGAGCCACAATAGCACAAAGTGCTTTCATCAAGTAGACAGAAAAGATAGAGAAATGAGACTTAGAGAAGAAGCTGAGCATTGAGCCTGATCAATGCTACTCTGGACAGGAAAGATGAAAGGCTCCAAACTTGCCATGCTTTCATTTGGTGCATCTGGAGGAACAAATGTAATAGGTGACTCAGCAGGCACTGACAGCGATAACTGCAGAACAATGAGAAATTATGCAGATGGAGGTTGTGTTCCTTCCCGGGATATCTTCAGCTGTGTATTCCTGCTCTGGAGCATCAGGATCACTGGACCACTGAGGTTTTAGTAGTAACCAGAGCCAAAAATGGAGTTATATCTCGACATGCCACAGCCAGCCTGTAGGCAGGAAAACTAGTCCTACTCATAATTTAAATGTGAAATGATTTTTACCCAAAATTATGTAGAATTACTTCCAACAAACATGGACTTCACACTAAAACTAATCAGAAGAAGTGAAAAAAAAAGTGTCCCTACATATTGGTAAAGGGAACAATTCAAAAGCAAAAGAAAATGATGTAAGTATATACACATCAAATGTCAACATAAGTATAGAAAAATGTTATTGTGCAGATGGTTCTCAGAGGAAAGAATAGTTTATTGTCAAGCATACAGTGTGCTAAACCTGGTCTATGGAATATTCGAGAAAATGAGCATCAATATGACTGGACTGAAACCTCTGAAACTATTGTATATGTAGAGTAATTTGTCCCCGTAACATAAGAGAGAGCAGCACAGAGCTACTGTCAGCTACACCCTTAGAAACCTATTTTCTCTACCCGGGCCTATGGCACATTCACCTATGAACACTACTGGAGCATACAGAACCCCACAGTATAAACACTTTCCCATGAGTCTTCTTAGCTAGCTAACTTGGCAAGATAAATTGGCACAACTTACTGTGCTTTCACAATAATCAGACCACATATGGAACATCTTACCCACTAACATATTGGGGCAATTTCCTGTAGTATAATTTACACATAGCGGTGGTTCTTGGTACATTAATGGCTATTATGAAAGGAAAAATCAGTGGGAAAGAAAGTTGGAAAGAATGAGATATTAAGCAAATTCACTGATAGTTTTTTGGGTAGCACCTTTCAGATTTTAATGTACCAATGTGAGTGGTAGGTATCCTTGGTAGTGGACAGCTTGGAGAAATATCCCAGCCCAGTGTCCTGAAATTATTTCATATTCCTCATAACTGCTTATACCGCTACGGTCCTCCTATCGTAATGCTTCCCTGTTTCTGTGCTGGTGAGCCGTTTGGAGCTTTCCCCGGTGAGAAGCAGCTCATAGTGGCACATGTGCCCTTGTTTGTCACCACTGCTCTCTCTTAACTATTTCTTTTCCCAGGAGCTCCTTGCTGCTTTTTTCTAAGATAGACAGAGTTGCCCTATTTCATTAAAATCATTTAAATGTCGGTTCTCCCTCTTGCTACCTACTCCTTTTCTCCTGTCTCCCCATGCTTTTGATATTCAACAATCCCCCCCCCTTCTTTACCCACTTTAACCCCTCTCTTCATCATTCTGAAGACTAGTTGGTATTCCGTGGGGCATGCTTACAGGCATTCCCAATCAAAGACATTTAGAAAAGGCGGAGAGAAAGACAGAGGATTTTAATAGTCAGATCTGAGCCCACTCTGGCTGCGAACCACCCCCCACTGCCCATAAATCACTATCATGTGAACAATAGAAATTTCTTTCTCAGAGTTTTTGGTCCGAGACCAAGATGTCAGCAGTTTTTTGTTTTGTTTTGTTTTGTTTTGTTTTTTTGAGACAGGGTCTCACTTTGTAGTTCACGCTGGCTCACTATGTAGCCCAGGCAAGCCTCGAACTCAGCAATCCTCCTGTCTCTGCCTCCTGAGTGCTGGGATTACAGGCGTGAACCACCATGCCCAGCACTGTGGTATGTGGTATTGATTGCTGGTGGCCTTGAGTCTCCAAGCCCAGCATTGTATGTGGTTACCAGGGATCGAACTCAGGACCTTGAGCTTGCGAGGCAGGCGCTGGAACGACTGAGCTAATCCTCCGGCCCTGTCAGCAGATTTTGTATGTGGTGAGAGCCTGCCTTTGGGCTCCTGGGTGGCACTGTACGGCTGTGTCTCGCGGTGCGGGGAGGGCGAGGGCTCTCTCTCCAGCCTCTTTCCTGAGGCCATTGACCCTGAACACTGCTCTTCTCCCCTGTAGTCTCAGATGTCATCAGGTTACTCACTGGAATGTGTTTTGAAGAGACAAACATTTAGACATTACAAAAATCATTTCGTGGTTGAGATTGAAATTTCATCAATGAGAAAAAGTAGAATTATTCTACATCACTCTAGAGCACAGGTATCTTAATTGTCCATCTGTCTGTGTGTGTGAGTGAGTGTGTGTGTTTAAGTCTTGGATCCTTTCACCAGATAAAACTGTATACTCCTTCTGAAATAATGTTCTACTTTGTATGCATGCGTGTGTGCGTGTGTGTGACAGCGACTCTGGATATTGTATTCACAGTCCTTGCCCTAAGCTCCACCTTAAACCCTTTTTTTTTTTTTTTTTTTTTTGAGCAAGGGTCTGGCTAAATCACTGAATTGCCTAGCCTGGGCTTGAGCTTGCAGTCTTCCTGCCTCAGCTTCCCAGAATGATGGGATTATAGCTATGAACCCCTACACCTGATTTCAATATGTTTTAAACTACAAAATGAAATTATATAATTGTAAAGGAAATAAATGATTTTAAAATAAATCTCAAATATTAAATAATTGATAAAGTTATATATAAACATCTTTATTAATGCATTAGATGGCAAGTCTAACATATATGATGTCTAAAAAAACTTTATTTTTAAATACTTGAAAAATTTAAAAAACTGATTTATACTAGTGAAAAAGTAACAACCTGCAGTAGTTTAATGGTATATTCATGCAGTAATACATTTATGACTGAAGGAAATACACTTATTTTCATCTGATATTAGTGAAAACATAGAAGTAATATTTTCCACCCATGTTTATCTATCTCCTGAGTTCTTTGTGGAACCCAGGCTAAAACTATTTTTATAGACAGTAAATGTGAATTACAAGAAGTCAGATTTAAGCTCGTTATAATAAGCCTTAATAATCAGGATATGTTAGGTTAGACAGGACTTTCTTATGTAGTAGTGATTTACCTGTCAGAAGAAATATTCTTAGCATCTAGAAAAGCAAATATTGAATACTTTAAAGTATTAATATTGGCTAGATCAATTAAATGCTTACTCTAAAGCATGGGATAAAAAATAATGTGTGCATTATTTCTCTTAACTTTTATATCAGTTCCATAGGTTTCTCTCTCCTTGATAGATAATCATATTTAGATTTTGCAATTTTCCCAGTTTACTGCAAGGAAGTAGCAAAGTAAACATCCAAGCAAGGTTTGGGTGACTCCAGAGCTCAGGAGTGTCACTTATTTTGATGGTAATATAAAGAGGCCTTGGAAAGATGAGAGAATGAGAGATAGTGTTGACCCCACCCCATCTGAAAACAGTGAGGAAAATAAGAACCAAAACAGGGTCTGTGACACACACTATAACCGTGAGGTGCGGTCTGCTGTTGTATTGATACGGAAACACGAACAGCCTTTCTTCTTTGGCTTGCTGTGTGGTAGAAGACAAAACTGTAAGAGGTCAGGAAGGCAAATGCTATGGTTTGGAATTGTATATCATTCTGTTCCTATTTGTCTTAGGCAGCAGAGCTATATCTTAAAATTTAAATGTGTTTATTCATTAGAATGATGACGTTTGTTTGAGTAACTCTCTAAAGTAAGATTTCTAATTTTGCTGTAGTATAATTCATTGTATGAATGAAAACTTGCCCTTTAATAATGTCACATAAATTTAGCGGGAAGTGTCGTGTACATTGTCAAGACAAAGGATATGCCTAATACAAGAATGAAAGAATATAGTTGCCTGATTGTCTCATTTCCATTAGTCCCTACTTACACCAATCAGGTAATTGGATATTTATAATGGACTGACTTTATTTTTTCTTGAAATATAATTATAGCTGAATTTATCATTTATTCCTAATGAGAGATGATCTCATCCAGATTAGCTCAAAATCCAACATTTACATTCTTTTTAGAATAAGAAAATGTACAAATAAATATAAACACAACCCTGAAATATAATATTTTCAGAGAATGGTAAATGTATGGTTTTTTGAGAGTAATAAATTGGACAGAGGATGATATTTGGGGAATACAATTTACTACTAAAATGTTTTTAACTTTCCATCTACTTACAAATTAATAGCACTTCTCAAGTTTTATATACCCTACACTTAGTAGATGCTCAATAAATAAATACTCATTGCCTTCTAGTTCAAGGTATTGGGCAAATGCATGCTTTTTGTTTTCTTCTCTGGCTTCTGAAACACCAAAAGTAATAGAAACATGAATAGATCCAAAACACAAAAATTTTATAATGGGAAGGAGACCCCATTCAGTAAGAGATTTCATCTATTTTCTGGAAAATGAAATAGGTAAGAATGTGGTGATTATTGAAACAAAACAAAGGCACTGATGCAGAGACAGTGTGTGGAAGTCATGGTTCAGGACACATTGAAGAAGCCCCAGTGGTGTGTAAGAAACTAAGTAGGGTCCAGTTATAAATGCAACAGTTCTGATTGGGATTGAGTTCCAGACATGGCTATAATCACATCTCTGACAACAAGCATCATTGTTTGCTGCCTAGAAAATCACATTAAATCATACTGGCCTAAAAAAACATTTGTTGGAAGCTTCTAAATCTTAAACCAAAGAAAATTTATTTTTCATTTCTGTACATCTTTAATGCTAAATTAATTAGATTCTTCTATTAAACAGCACAAATTATTTTCAATTTAGTTTTTATTAAATTATAATGGATCATTACTTTAAAATTTTTATTTCTATTAACATATGTTTTCAGTACATAATGATGACATTAATTGTGTGGAGTTGGTAAATGAAGATAACATATC
This sequence comes from Thryonomys swinderianus, assembly GCA_004025085.1. NCBI lineage: Eukaryota > Metazoa > Chordata > Mammalia > Rodentia > Thryonomyidae > Thryonomys > Thryonomys swinderianus. The sequence goes on along the minus strand of PVIC010004772.1, from coordinate 1,498 downwards.
TTCTTTTTTTTTTTAAGTCCTTCTCCCCTCCCTCTTCCATTCATCTCTCTTGTTTCCTTTTTGATTTATATAAGATCTATCTGCTAGGCTGGAGATTTAGCTCAGTGGTTCCCATGCTTGCCTAGCAAGCACAAGGTCCCTGGTTCAATCCTGGTATCCATGGTAACCCATATACAACAATACCGGGCCTGATAACTCACATCCACCAACAATCAGTACAGCACACCATAGTGCTGGGCATGGTGGCTCACACCTGTAACCCCAGCACTCAGGAGGCAGAGGCAGGAGGATTTGCTGAGTTTGAGGCTTGCCTGGGCTCCATAGTGAGCTCAGGGCCAGCCCAAACTACAAATCAAGACCCTGTTAAAAAAAAAAGTCTATATCTGCCTGTTTCCCATTATGTTTTATTTTGGTCTTTATTAACATTTGATTACTCAAGAGGAATCATCCAGGATTTATGCTTGTGTATCTGATTTATTTCACTTAACATTAGAATGTCAAGGTGCCTTCATTTTCTTGCAAATAATTCATTCTTCTTAAACAATTTTTTTTTTTTGAGACAGGTTCTCACTTTGTAGTTCAGGCCAGCCCTGAGCTCACTATGTAGTCTAGGAAAGCCTCGAACTCACAACAATTCTCCTGCCTTGGCATCCCAAGTGGGTGTGAGGATTACAGCTGTGAGCCACCATGCCTGGTCACAAATGATTCATTCTTTTTGGCAGAGTAGCACTCCATGTTGGATAGATACTACACTTGCTTTATCCATTCATCTGTTGATGGACATATAGATTCCTTCAAACATTTAGTTTTTGTGCATCATGCTACTATAAACATAGGCATGTACATGGCACTGAAATATGATGTCTTTAAATCTTTCAGGAAGATACCAAGAGAAAGAAGAGCTGGTTTGAATGGAAATTCTATTTTTAGTTATTTTGAGTGCACTCCATAATGATTTCCATAGTGGTTGTACCAGTTTACATTCCAAGCAGCAATGTAGGAGGGTTCCCTTTTCCTAGCAATCTCTCCAACACTTCTTTTTTTTTTTTTTTTAATGATAGCCATACTTTCCAGAGTAGGATAAAATCTCAGCGCTGTTTTAATTTGCATTTCATTAGGAGCCAGTGGTATTGATTTTTTAATGTATGTATTAGTCATCTGTAGTTCTGAAAATTTTCTATATGTGTCAGTGTCCATTTTTTATTGAGTCGTATTTTGGTGGGGGCTAGTGCTTTTGAGTTCTTTATGTATTCTGGGTATTAGGCCTATGTCAAGGGAATAGCTGGCAAAAAATGTTTCACCTTCTATGTGTTGTCTCTTCACAATTTTGCTACTTCCTTTGCTGAGCAGAAGCTTTGTTATTTCACATGATCCCATTTGTTGATTCTTGATGTTACTTATTAGGGCCTTGGAATTCATTTCAGAAAGTCCTTGCCTGTCTATGTTTATACCTTCAAGAACATTACCTATTTTATCTTCCAGCAGATTGTTTCTGTGT